>PVIA01003979.1:0-150147 GCA_004024845.1 Tonatia bakeri
TCTTTATCAAGGGGGCCATCAGGGAATCCTTCCCTCTGGACACATTCTTCCCTCTTTGTCCCAAGGTCTTGTCAAGTCTTCTTGGCCCTCTGTCCTACCTCAAGGCCTCCTTTATCCTTTCTACCATATGATTCAGGTAACTAGGAAATTGGGGCCACCCAGTCTCCCCTTGGGAGAAAAAGGGCTTCAGGGCCTGTACTTGGAGGAAAGGGATGGAGGAAATGGCTCCTTCGTTCCCCACCTGAGAGAGAAACATTCAGAAGTCAAACCAGTCTCCTCACATTGGCCTCTTCTCACAGTAGAACTCAGATGTTCTGGTATGCAAATGTTCTAAGTTTTTCCTTCTCAGTGCAGGCTTGCTCTCTCTCTCTCCCTCCTCCCCCAGGAAGAGACATCCTGACATATGAAATAAGAGTTGGAGATGCCCCAACAAAGACGTGATGAGCCCGTGCTGAAACCCTGGTGTGGACTGCAAAGCCATGGGTTTTTCACACGACTGCTGGGAGGAGTGGGGGCAGGACAGAAAAACAACATGGGGAATTCTGTGCGTGCTGGTCCAGTGTTGTGCATTTCACATGGCTCACATCACCTAATTCTTCAATAACTCTACGAAGAAGATCTAAATATAAACTTAAGAGCGATCCTTCTAAAACAATTCCACCAAAATGCCCTCCTCAAGAAGAGGAGGGCCAGCTCCCAGGCTTGTGTGATCCAGGGAAGTAGCTGTGAACAGATCCTGCAAACAAGAAACATGTATGCGGCCTCACGTTTCTTCGATAATTTCATCAAGGAATTTAGGCTTCAGTTCCATATATGTTTAATATTTGTTTCAATTTTAAAAAGTGATGTTCTTTCCCCTTAAATTCTCAAGTGAAACTGACATTCCAGAAAAAGAGTCCTCGTTTACGTTGTGGCTTCCTTTACCTTGCTTCTGATGCATCGCCTAGTAGACATCTTAGAGTCATCAGCAGTAAGTTTACAAAGGAGCGTATGTCAGCAAGTGGCAGGATGTAAGTTGCATGGGAAGAGAAACTTTGCCTGTCTTGTTTACTATAGCATCCCCGGCACGTAGAAGAGTGCTTGAACACCGCAAAGTTCAAACGATACTTGTGGAATGAAAACAAGAGGCACTCCCTGGAGTGTAGGCTTTTTATAAATAGCTGGATCACTCTCTTAATTGCTGCCCCCATTTGAAAAATTGATAAACAATCTGTGCAACTGCACACTATGCAAATCTTATCTGTATTGTTGTGGAAAGATAAGTCAGGATAAGTCTAAACTAGTCTTATTGCCCAAGTTAGGGACTTAGCCCCTCTCTTGTCAAGACTTAATTTTGATTCTTGTTTTCTTTTAGTGAGAAGGATATTGAAGACACAAAAAATTGCAGATGGATCAATAGACACTGCTCCTTCTTGGCTCCCTATGACATGTCTCACTAGGCAACACACAGACATTAGCTGCACTGCTTCCATCTCTGAGCCAGGGTGAGAGTCCTCAACCATCCACACAGTGGCCTTGTTGCCTGTTTAAATCAATCCAGTGATTTTCTTTTCCTAAGAAGATGGATCAGAGAAGGCTATTCGAGGTATTCTGCCCCCTTTTATTATCTCCTCTAGGGCAGAAGTTATGGGCCTATAACAGTATCTGTTATGATCTGAATGTCTGTGTTCTCTTCCAAAATTCACACAGTGAATCCCTAAACCACAGTGTGATGTTATTAGGAGTTGGGCTTTTAGGAGTAATTAGGTTTGGGTGAGGTCATGAGAGTGGAGCCCCCACGTTGGGGTGAATGGCCATAAAGAAGAGGGAGAGAACAGAGCTCTCTCTCTCCACCGTGTAAGGAGACAGCTGGAAGGCAGCCATCTGCAAACCAGGAGTAAGTTCTCACCAGGAACTGAATCTGTTGGCACCCTGATCTTGGACTTGCACCCTTCCAGAACTGTGAGAAAATAAGTGTCTGCTGTTTAAGCTACCCAGGCGACGGTATTTTGCTATAACAGCCCAAACGAAGCCAACAGATTACAAATCTCTTCTTGCCTTGTTTTGAATCCAAAAGGATGTTTCCTCCTATTTTCTATACAACTGTTAAAAGAAGACAAGCATGATTTCTAAACAAAGGGACTTCAAGAAGGGGATTTGTTGATGTTACTTGTTTTCTTTCCTTATAGCAGCTAAGCATTCTTTCTTTGGGAAAGGGGCACCAAAATTGTGGTATAAGTTAATAATAAGAGATAATTGTCACAGTGTGTTAATCTCAACCGCTTCCCATGACAAGGAAAACATATTACCTGGCCTTGCCATGAAAGATTTTCTCAAGGGTTTCCCATAACAATGGCCTGTTGTATTTTTTAAAAGCAGGTTATGAAATAATACATATTATAATATTATATTTTTATAAGTATTTAGAGGCATAAAATGTCCTGGAAGGACACACTCAAGGTCGTTAACAGAAGTTACAACTACATATTGAAATTATGTATTTTTTCTTGTTGCTTATCTAAATATTTTAATTCTTGTGCTATAAAAGGTATGCTTTTTAAAAAAAAAAAGATTTTATTTATTTATTCCCAGAGAGGGAAGGGAGGGATGGAGAGAGAGAGAGAAACATCAATGTGTGGTTGCTGGGGGCCACGGCCTGCAACCTAGGCATGTGCCCTGACTGGGAATCGAACCTGCGATGCCTGGTTTGCAGCCCGAGCTCAATCCACTGAGCTACACCAGCCAGGGCAAAAGGTATGCTTTTCTAATAAGACAGTTTTGTAATAAAGCGTTTCAACTACTAAAATAACTCAAGATTTTTAAAAGCCATACAAACAGTTTCTGAGAATAGCAAAATTGCAATTAGAATGTACACTTTCAGAAAGGGGTAAAAACATTTATTAAGTACTTGCTATGTTTCAGCAATTCTGCAAGGTTAATGCTATTATTTCCATTTTACAAATGAGAAGACTTGAGGTTCACAGAGGTTACGTAAATACTCTACATTGCAGACCCAGGACAAAGCAGAGCCAGGATTAAAGCAGATTCATCTGACCTCGATGGCCACTCTCTCCACCTGACTGGACAGTTTCCAGCACAACGTAATAGAAAGTGCTGGAGACCTGGTTTTACTCATCACCATTCATGGCACCTGTATACAATAAACAGACCATCAATAATGGCTGCACCTGTGTTGCTCCTGAGCCAAGTTCCGTTCTTACAGCCCAGGGAAGGAGTACCACCAAGTCAGACTCACTTGCCCTGAGCAACGACAACGTATCAGACTCTTGTGACAACATCAGTGCAAAGTGCTGCGCCTTTCAAAACTAAACATAGCTTACATTCTTTCTGCTTGAGGTGAAAGCCCATTAAAGCTCTTTAATAATTCTGACATACACATGCTCTTAAGGGAAGCATCTCTACATTATGATCAACTGACAACTGCCCTCTTATTTTAACAACTGGCAAAACATCACAGCACTGCCTCCATTGTCCTTTGTTTTCCTGTCCTATTGCTTGTTTTCTCAAGCATGAGTATGACTTTGATTCCCATCACAGCAAGGCGCTATGGGCAAGTTATTTATGATCTCTCCGTGCCGTCACATCACTTCTGTGAAGAACGTAATTGCTAAACACTGTTTTCCCATCATTAAAAAGGACACAGTAGGGCACTGCATGCTGGATCTTCTGGAATAAGTTTGGCAAAGTGGCAGCATTGTTGGCAAGGAGTCAACATTATAGGTGGAAGAGAACCAAACTCTGAACAGAACGTGGATGAGTGCTGACATTTAGGGAGGGGAGGAAAACTATGTGGACTACGTGGTGATGGAGGGAAAGTACCTGTATTACAACAAGGACTATTTATGAAGCTCCTAGGACAGACAAGACCTTGGGCCAAGTGCTCCACACGTGCTATGTGATTCATTCCCACAAGCAGGAGCTGATCCAAGTTGTGCAAGTCTCTGAAGATTATACACTTCGGGGTGGGGACAGGGGTATTTTAATTACAAAATTAAACATACAACATGCCTAAGGCACCCCGTTGAGGGGCCCATATTAGTCAGGTGTCCTGATACTTCAAGTCCATAGCTTCATGGTAAACCCATAAGCCCTCTCAAGTAGTGTTATCCATTCTAAATATAAGGAAGTTCAACTAGGTTAAGAAACTTGCCGAGTCACAGAGCTACCAAGCGGCAGAGCGAGGAATCTAACCAGGCTCCTGAAATACTTAAAGAATTGCTTAGAGCCCTCACATAGGCAATTCATGAGCACAAACTCCCTTGAAAGAGCAGTGTGACACCTTGATGTGGTTCTGAGAGTTCCCCCGGCAGGACCCAGCCCCTGCCAGAACCCGCAGGGCTTGGGCATGTGGAGTCCTGCCAAGACCTCTGCAGGAATTTGCATCTTTGAGATTCAAAGAGTCTGTAAGGAAAGCCGCTGTTGAGGGAGAAAGACGGGTTTTAATGACTCTGCTCTTCGTATATAGAAACCAAAAAGTAGGGGAGAAAAGAATATTTTTAAGACACACATTTAATTTAGCCACAGTCCTGGATAAGAAGATACAAGCATTCGAAGCTGGATGCAGTGATGAGCGGGTAAACCAGCTTGGGGGGCAGAGGGAGTCCCATTTCATAGCATTTATCAATTTCTACGATGTCAATGTTTCCATATTCATAAGATATAGGCTTCAAGATTCTAATGGTTGTCTGGCTCACAAAATTCCTGAATATTTAGCAATCAAGCTCTTACAAGCAGGTACACGCTGCTCCAGCACACCATTAGGGGGGATGTTCGATTTGGCCTGGAGGGTCATCACCTTAAGTTCTTCAGTTATAAAGATCTTCCTTAAAACTCAGAGGCAAATATTCTTGGCTCTGAAATCTTGTTTAGTTGGCACTACAGAAAGAGGACTTGAGATTAATTGTAAGGTCTCAAGAGTGTCAGGGAAATGAGCGAGGAGTTTTTCATGACCCATAACAAAGTCTTCTTGCAGCATGTGTTCAACTACTGATGCAGATGTGAACCCTCAGCCCCCTTCCCTTCCTAGTCACTGTCCTCATTGACTCCCCCCTCAAGCCTCTGCTATCCGTGCCCCTCACCCCATAAGTAACTACAACAGCCAACGACAGGACAAGTCAAATCTCATTTTACAGATAGGTAACTGAGGCCCACAGAAAAGGAAAATGATAAAGGTCATATAGGATTTTAAATACTAGAAGTGAGACTAAAACTTAAGTCTTCTGACTGGCTGTAATCCTTTCCAACACCTTGCTGTTGAAGCGATTAAATCTTACAATAAACATTGCATGATGATATCTTTGAACATTACCATTATCTTCCAGATTAATTTTGTAACATCAGGAAAGTGATAATTTGGCTACTTGGGGCCCTGACTCATTTCCTCTGCCTCTGCCTTTTCCAGTTTTCTGAAGCTGTAAACACTCATCACTGCACAGGAAAACTCAGGGCTGCCCAATTCAAAGACCACCTAGGTTCCCTGCAAAAAACAGCCTGAGACAGGAGCCTGCACAGAGGTCATTTATTTTGAGACATAACCCAAGGAAGTGGGGAAAGACAATATAGGTGAGTATCAAACTCTGGGAAACTGGGACTTACCCCACTCGGATCCCACAGGGAGTCTCATAGAAGGCCTTTCAGAATTAGAGGATTCCAGTAATGGGGTACTTTCAGTGGGAAAACCAGGAAAGTCTTGGAAAAACCAGGACTAGTTGGGTCCCCTATTAGAATCATCTGCCCAACAACCAGAAGAAACATTTCTCCAGGAGCTTCCATCCTTCAGCAGTTAAGTCACCCCACGAGAGGCCAACTCTCTTGCACTTGCCCGTGCGAATTTTGCATGTGTGAAACTCAAAGCACATTTCTCCATGTGTCCAAAGAAGTGGAGTGAGAGTAGCCCCAGAGCAGAACGAGACATAACATACCTGAGGCGAGGGACCCCGGCCACTGGCACTGCAGCAGGGGCTAGGGTAAAGCCAGGCTGATGGGAGGTGCACAAGGAGCACCCAATGTGGAGCATGAAAGGTGAGCAGACAGCCTTGGTCCCTGGGCGGATGGGAGTTCATTACCAAGTGACCCCTACGGGACCTGGAATATGGTGACTACTACACGTGCTATGCAGGTTGCCAGGCTGTCCTTTCATGCATCTACCCACGACAAGATGTTGACCCTTACTGGTTTTCCATCCTTTCTTCCTTCCTTCCTCCATCACCTCCTCTTTTCCTCATTCAACAACTACTTAGTGAGTACCTGCACTATCCAGGGACTACGCTAGGTACTTGAGATATAAAAATAACGTAACACAATCTTTGTCCTCAAGAAACACGTAGATGAGGACAATCATTAAACAGACAGTTATAATACATTATGAGTCTGGCAGAGAAATGAACAGGAGGGGAAGGAGAGAAGAGAGGCTTCACACAGGAAGTAACACCTAAGGATGATGATAACAACAACAACAGATTACTGTGGTGGGATTCTGACTGTGTACCAGGTGATGTTTTAAGGTCTTTACAGAATATATTTATTTCGTACAACAGCCCTATAAAAGAGATGCTATTGTTATCCATGATTCAGAAATGACAAAGCTGAACTATTGAAAAACTAAGTAGGTCTTCCAAGGTTCAAGGCCCACTGCCACAGACTGACAGCTATTCACTAAAACCTATTTTCTCTTCTTCCTGGCACAAAGCTAGACTACATTTCCCAGCCTACTTTGCAGTTAGGCATAGCCAAGTGATTGCATTCTAGCCAATGAAATCTAAACAGAAAACAGGTGCACTGCTTCCAGGCCAGACCCATTAAAACTTCCCATGCACACCCCCTGCCCATTTGCTTTCCCCCTTCTGAATGTCTGGAAAGGGTAACATTGAAAAGAATATGTTGAAAATGGCTGCATCTCCATCAGTCTGTGTCCCTAGTAGAGGAGGGTTTGTTCCATTGATTGTTCAACAGCCCAGGACTGTTATTTGAGCAAAAAAACAGAAACAAAAACTTCAATTGTATTTGGGCCATTGTAGATCTTTGAGACTTTTTTTGTTACGGCAACAATTGCACCTGTTTTATGAGTCTATTAATGCAGAGAATCTACTTTAATTAATAGAGACACATATGAAAAAGTGGCAGAAAATTAGGTCAAAAGGTAAATGAAGGATGTCATATAAGATATAAGAAGTTCTTATCTATTTTTTCCACAAGTACAGATGAAGATGGAGCATAAGCGGGGAAAATGGGTAGCTATATATCCAGTTGGGTAAAGAGATTTGAGGGAGGTCGTTCCTAATATATACTTAGCTTCTGAGCAATAAGAAGCAGAGTAGTCTTCTTAAGGAAATGTTGGGTGTCCAGGCATGTGGGCAGGCTGGGAGGGAGCGGGTTGAGGGCACGAGAAAGATGGTGAAGGTTGATAATGTGAGAGGCAGCCATTAAGAGACCAGACTTGGAGCTTGTAGCAATCAGCTTCTAGAGGGAAAACAATACAATTCTCGGCCTGTCAAGTAGAAAGGATATTAGGTGCTTACCTGAGAAGCAGAGTTAAGGGAGATCTCCACTAGCTTTCAGTTTCAGTGCCTCAGAGCCAGAGAGCCACTGCCATACAACTCAGAAACTTGCAGGAAACTGCTGCCAAACTCAGAGACCTCCACTGTCCCAAGGCAGTGAAATGGCAAGAAAATATAGTGACAACTGAAAAACTCATATTTGAGAAGCCTATTTGGGCTTTTAAACAATGTAATTGTTACTTCTGATCAAGATGACAACACAGGTAAACATAGCTTGCCTCTTTGTACAGCCACATCAAAACTACAACTAAATTATAGAAGAACCATCACTCAAAATCATCAGAAATCGAGTTGAATGGAAGTCTGACAACTATGGAATTAAAGAAACCACATCCATCCATACTAGTAAGAGAGGTGGAGATGTGGAGGAGGCTGGCCCTATATCCACATGTGGTAGATACAAATTTGGGAGGGTTATCTTGGGAGTGAGGAGTCCCAGCCCTACATCAGGCCCCGGAATCCAGGGTTCCAGTGCCAGGAAGATAAGTCCCCCAATTTCTGGCTGTAAAAACCAGTGGGGATTGAGTCAACGGAAGAAACTTCTGGAGTCCCAGCAGTTCCTCTTAAACACATGAACTTACTCAGACTCACTCCCTCTGAGCTCTAGCACTGGGGTAGCAGTTTGAAAGGCACCAGTGGCATATAGGGAGGAACTGAAGTATCTGGCATCAAGGCAAGAGCTGGGGGATAGCTTTCTCTCAGGTAGAGGCTATTGTCCCTTTACTGAACCCTAGCCCCACCAAGTCACAAAGTTGGCAGGCAGGCAGGTGCCATATCTGAGACTCCATCAACTTGGCTAATACTGTTTGCCCCACCCTGGAGATCCCCTGGGGCTCTGTCCCACCCAATTTATAGATGTTAATAGTGGCATTTCCATATGAATGGCTGATCTTGGCTCATGCTTCACAACTTTCGAAATCCTGTAGGAAGCAACAGCTAGCCTCAGCGGGCCCCCAGCCCTCCCACCACTTACTAAGTGGCCCCAGGCCTGACACTAGCAGCAGCCAGTTTAGATTCTCAGCTTGGCTTTGCCTGGGAATATCCAAGCCCAGCACAAGTGACAGCCATCTCAGATTGCTCTATAGCTCAGGTAGGGTGGCCTTGGGGAAAACACTGATAGGGGCTGACCTAGTCTTGTACCACCCAGGAACACCAGGGCCTCCACACCCAGTGGACAGCTACGGACCACTTGGAGTACCACCACCCCGCCCCTGCACAGCTGATTCTCCACAGAAGGTAGAGGTTGGTGGTCAGTGGTCACACCCAGTCTCTGAAGCTGACTAGCCTGGGTAAATCCCTTCCATCGATCTGCCAACAGCCATCAAGGCTCAATTACAAGAGGAAGTGTACTCAGCCCACATGAAGGCCACACCGAAAGTACCCAGCTTGGATGACAGGGGAGGTTATGCCATTGGATCCTACAGGACAACTACTATATTAGGCCACTCTACCAAGACAGTGAGTCATAGTAGCTCTACCTAAGACATAGAAACCAACACAAGGAGGCTGCCAAAATGAAGAGACAAAGAAACATGGCCCAAATGAAAGAACAGATGAAAATTCCAGAAAAAGAGTTAAACAAAATGGAGATAAGCAATCTATAGGATGCAGGGTTCAAAACACTGGTTATAAGGATGCTCAAGAAATTTATTAAGGACCTCAACAGCATAAAAAAGTTCCAGTCAGAAATGAAATACGCTAATTGAAATAAAGAAAAACTTACAGAGAAACAATAGGAGAAGCTGAGAATCAAATCAGTGATTTGGAAGATAAGGAAGAAAAAAACCCCAACCATTCAGAACAACAAGAAGAAAAAAGAATCCAAGAAGACAAGGATAGTATAAGCAGTCTCTGGGACAAGTTTAATCATTCCAATAGTCATATCACAGTGGTGCCAGAAGGAGAAAAGAAAGAATAAATTGGAAATCTATTTGGTTTCCAAAAAATAATGACTGAAAACTTCCCTAATATTGTAAAGGAAATAGACATGCACATCCAGGAAGCAGAGAGAGTCCCAAACAAGGTAGATGCAAAGAGGCCCACTCCAAGACACATCATAATTAAAATGCCCAATGTTAAAAATAAAGAGAGAATCTTAAAAGCAGTAAGAGAAAACAGTTAGTTACTTACAAGGGAGTTCCTATAAGACTGTCAGCTGATTTCTCAAAAGAAACTTTGCCAGCTAGAAGGGATTGGTGAGAGATATTCATAGTCATGAGAAGTGGGACATAAAGCCCAGATTGTTCTACCCAGTGAAGATATCATTTAGAATCAAAGGGAAAATAAATAAAGAGCTTCCCACAAAAGAAAAAAACTAAAGGGGTTCATCCCACCAAATTATTATTGTATGGAATGTTCAAGGGACTTATTTAAGAAAAATAAGAGGATCAAAACTATGAACAATAAAATAGGCATAAATACACACATATCAACAATTGAATCTAAAAAACAAACAAAGCAAACAAGAAGAACATAGACAGAATAATGGATATGGAGAGAGTTTTGATGGTTGCCAGATGGGAGGGGGTGTAGGGGAATGGGTAAAGAGATGAAGGGATTGAGAAGTAGAAATAGGTGGTTACAGAATAGACGTAGGGGTGTAAAGTACAATACAGGAAACTAAAGAGTGGCTAAAGAACTTATATGGATGATCCATGGACATGAACAATGGTGTAGGGATTGTCTGAGGGCATGGGGTTGCTGTGTAGAGGCGTAAAAGGGGAAAATTAGGACACCAGTAATAGCATAATCAATAAAATATAATTTAAAAATATAACTGCAAATTCCTTAAAATTATTTCCATCAAAACATGATCTGTGCCCTTTCCCTTTCAACCTAGGTAAGCTTAGGATTGCTGTGACCAGTGGAATATGGTAGAAATGAAGCCATGTGACTTCCAAGGATAGTTCAGAAATGGCCATGAAGAGCCTGTCTCACTTGCTGAGAACACTGATTTTAGGGCCTGGAGTCACCACGTAAGAAGTGACTACTCCAGCCACCACGTTGTAAAGAAGCACAAGCCACATGGAGAGGTTTGTAAGAGGAGGTAAGAGGGTCAGAGAAAGGAATGAGTCAACGGAAGCAGAGAGAGGGAAGGAATATAATGACAGAATCAGAGGCTGGAGTGCTGTGGGGCAGGGGCCAAGAAATGTTGGCAGCCTCTAGAATCTGAAGCAAGTTAGGGAACAGATTGCTTTCTGGAGCTTCCAGAAGGAACGGAGTCCCGCTGATCCATTTTAGACTTCTGACCCCCAGAACAAATGAAGCTATAAGCCACTAAATTTATGGTAATATGTACAGAAATAAACAAACCAATACAAAGTCCAACTCTGAGGATACCCTCAGTACACATTTATTAGTAAATACACAGAGGAACTAGGTGATAAGCATCTCTTCTTATAAGACACCTTGGAATTGCAATCCAGCATAATTTAAAAGACTTATTTACCTCTGAAATCTAATATTAGGAATTATATCTTCAGTTCCCCTAAACTCCTAAACCCAGACTAAATGCAGAGAGGAATAAGCCAAATAGAAAAATGCTCTGTTTTAAGAGACGTGATACCCGACATTTATTGAACATTTAACTATGTGCTTTATTTGTTTTCTCTCATCTAGTTCTCACAACAACTCTGTGAGGGGAGCACTACTACCATCACCCACAGGGGGGGTTAAATAATTGTCTAAAGTCTCATATTTCTTAACTTCTCAAGGCCAGGATAAGTACCCATGCTGACTGACTCCCAAGTTCAAGCACATGGCCACTACTACGTCCTGCCTTGGTGTGGGAAGGGCATAGCATAAGATGGTGAATGCCTGCTGCACTAGGAATCAGCAGGTAAGGGTCCAGATCTGCCTCTGCATGGCCCTGGGAAAGTTCTCTAACTTTGTGGTCTGGCTGTTCTTATGGAAAAGGTGGAGGGTGGACCAGGGGACCTTTAAACCCTTGGACCAGATGACCTTTAAACCCTGCAGAACAGAGTTTCTGTATATATTTCCAAGATCAAGAAAAATTACCCCTGCTAAGTGAGTGAAATAAAGAAAAGGTAGCATCAAAGGAATTTTCTTCCTTTGCTGAGTCCCTGGTTATGTTCCAGTATCCATCTGCCTATTTTACCTCTTTACCACCATTGTTTTATAAAAGGAACAAGGGTGAGTGCAGTAGACTGATTCTCCACACCTCCCTGTAGCTATGGGAAATTGCATCTCTTCCAATTAAGAGGCCAGTTCCCTACCCCTTGAGTACAGGCTGTTCTTGTGACTTGCTTTGCCCAATAGCAGACAGTAAAAGTGGTGATGTGATACGTGACAGTTTTGAACCTCTGCCTTGCACTCTTCCAGAAAAGCCCAGGCTAGCCTGTTAGATGATGAGAGACTACACATAACAGAGCCATGTAGTCAAGTCATCTAAGTCAAGGCCATGTTAGATTACTCAGTCCCCAGCCTTGGTCTGCAGACCACAGATGCTGGAATGAGCCCAGTCAAGATCAGCCAAGGCCAGCCCAGAACAGCAGAATCACCCAGCCAACCACAGCCTTGTTGCATGCCACTGTGGCTGTTTACTATGTCGCTTTACCAGGGCAACAGATACCAGCTACAGTTTATTTTTCAGGCAAAGCAGGAATTAGGCCTGTACTAGGCAGAACAACATTTAATCAGGAAAATTATTCTAATTGCAAGCAACAGAGATCTGACGACGTAAGCTTGCTTGAACACACAATGGAATTTTTTGATTTATGTTATTGAAAATTCCAATGATACAGAGGTAGATCTAGATGCCCCAGATCTGTCATTAGGAACTTGATCCTGGTTCTACATTTGTCTCTGTCTAGTCTTGTTCCAATATTTGTCTAATACAAATACTCCCATGGGGCAGGGTGGCCACCCGCAATCATCAGCTTATACTCTATCGTATTAATTATCAAGCGAAAGAGGATATCTGTTTCCCAACAGTTCAAGTCAAAGTCCTGGGAACAACTTTTATCAGACTGACCAGGATCATATACCTGTCTCTGACCAACCACATTGATTTTTTAGGGAGATACACTGGAGCCAGGCCGGGATCATGCATGCAACCTTGGAGATAGGGGAGGGATTAGTATTGAAACCACATGGACTAAGACTGAACAACAAGATTTCCTAAAGGAAAATAGAAACAGTGCCACCAAAGAATGGGGAATAGATGTCTTCTACACTCCCCAGTATGACCAGTGAGTTTTAAAAAAGAGAGAGATGACTTAGCATTGAGTCTTCTGTAGAAAGCAGTTGACACCTACCTGTAAAAACTTTGCAACATTGATGACAAAATAGCTATTGTTACGTACAATGCTTCTTCTACCCAACCCAGATGAATGGTCTAAAAATCAAATGTTGATCACATCTCTCAATCACATAAGTAGATGATAAGATCGAGTGGCCATACAGATAAAACGAAGGGCTTGTGACAGTCTGAGAGCTCTAAGGGATCTGACCTTCATCTCAAAGACTTCGGAAGTGTGCTCATGAGCTACCTGAATCATGAACTTGCTTGCAAGTCCTAACTGGAGGGGCAGCATACTGCAGTGGTTAAGAGCACGGAATCTGGATACAGCCTGCTTATGTTTGGGTTCCAACTCTGACTGCTTTCAAAGACTATGTGACTTTCGGCATGTTACTCAGTCTCCCTGTGCCTCAGTTTTCCCGTCAGTAAGTGGGGATAGTTGAATTTACTTTATAGGAAGAGTAAGTGAGTCATTATATGCAAAGCAGTTAGAATATTATCTCGTACATAGAGCTATAAAGTGTCAGCTATTAATCATCTAGGAGAACTCATGTGGCAACAAGTCCCCTAAATGTCAAATAAATTAGAGATGCCTGGCACCAGCAATTACAGATGCATGACCTTGTCTACGTCACTTCTTGTCTCTCTGGTTATTTGTCTTCATCTACGATATGATGAAAATATCCACCTTGCTTACTTCACAGGGCTGCCATAAGGGTCAGAGGAGATGATGGAGGTTAAAGTCTTTGAAAACCTCCAAGTCCTTCATAAATAAAAGGCCTTATTAATACTAATTATCTTCATCCAGATTATCTGATTAATGTGCAGTTAGGGCAGTTTTTCATCCCACGATGTTTTGCATAAGGAACCATTAGGAAAGAAAATCTGTTGCTGACATAAAATACTATGTTCCCCAACCAAACCCAGTTCAAAAGTCATTGGGATTGTTTTGGGATTTGAAATACTCCCCCACATCTTTTGTACCTAGCATGAAATAAAACTGATGGTAATATAAAGGGTATTAAACTAGGGGTCAGGACTCCTGGATTACAGCTCCCAGCTCTGCTATTAATTTACTGTGCCATCTCATGTGAGTCATTTTATTTCTCTGGGTTCCCATAGTCTGTAAAATGATTAATGTTTATAATACTGAGTACATAGGTCTTGTGACAAAACTTCCTGAGCATTAGTTCCTGGGTTCTGGTCGCTTCCTGGTGGAGTATTACTGATCACTTACATTAAATCACCACTGAATCTCCGGAAAGTACGTCCTCCCACACAGCATTTGATTACAAATACAGCATTTGATTAAGGTAATACCTCCAATAATATATCTTGAAATCACCTGTCTTTGTCTCTGGAATTCCCCATCAATAGGATGCATAGATCATCTTACAGATGCTCCAGAAAAGGATGGTAATCTTCCTTTCTCTGGCACTACAAAGCATCTGGCAATTCCCTCTTCCATGAATTCTCTCCCACTGTCCTTTCTTTGGGGCTCTGCTAGCTCTTTCTAAAAGGCTGTTTCAGCAATTTCCTATAATCTGTGAGATTAACCGGTCCACGCTATGTGATCCACTCTCCCCACCCTCTCTGGTTTCCTCTCCTTCTTATCACTCACTATGTTTCAGACACACTGGGCTCCTGGATATTCCTGGACCAGACCAGAGTTCAGTCCTACTTCAGGGCCTTTGCACTTGCTGTCCTTCTCCCTAGAATTATCTTCATCCCCTGGCTCCTTGCATGCTTTTAACCACCATGTTCTATCAATAAATTGTTCAACCAGTGTTGACAACATATGAGAATCATATAATGAGTAATAATGCAATAGGAAACTTGCATCTGTTCTTTTAGTCCTTGATTTATATTTTTCTCTCTACTCCTTATTGTCCGGTTAACTCCATTACCAAAAATAAATAACAGAGAAGGAAAAGAACACAATTATCTGGGAGTGATTTTGTAAATAGGTTGGGACCATTGATTAGAGTGGGGCCTCTTACCTTCAGGTAACTTCAAACTTCTAACTTCTGAAATCATCTAACATTTTAGCATGAATGAGCTTATTCCCACTTTTCTGAGAAGTTCTACAGCTTTCTAAGGCTTCCTTAAGGGATCTGTGACATAAAAAAAGAAGAATAACCTAAGACAGAAAAAAACAACCAATCAGCTTACTGGAAGCCAACTAAACACTGGACACTTCTATATTTATTATTAAAAATAAAATCCACAAATGCTGTGGAGCCATTAAAAATATTTACAACTCTGGTATAACAGAAAATGCTGATGCTGTAATGCTAATAACAATATAAAATGTTCACCTAATTCCCTCCTCAACCCATGCATATTTCACTTCACTGCCTCAACACTGTATTTGTCAAGGTCACCTTCACCTTGTGGGATCCAGCAGCTACTTCTCTATCCTCAGCTTTCAGTATAGTTGGCCATTTGCTCAGTTCCCACGCCAGGACTAGTCCATTTCTGTCTCACAGGCTCCTTCCCCGTCGCCTTCCTGGCCCTGCTAACTGTTGGAGACTCCAGGGTCAAAGTCAGGAGACTCCAGGCTTCATCCTCCTTTCCATCACTGTCTCCCTAAGTGATCTCATCCAGTTCCATGGTTTAAATACCTCAAACTTTCAGTAAAATGTACATAGGTATTTAATCCACACCTCCAGTCCTGACCTCTACAGTGAGCTCTAAGCAGGAATGTATCCAATTGTCTGCTCAACATCTCTCCTCGGTTATCTAAGATGTAAGCACCTCAGACCAAGCATTTCCAAAGAGAGCTATTATGATTATGATTATAATTATTGTCTGTGTTTTTCAGCTCACAGAATAGTGCATGCATGGCCCATAGCAGACTCTCAAGAAATATTTGTTGAGTGAATAAGTGGAAAAAATACATAAACACACAACTGTTTGTACAGTTATGGTTAATACCATGACAGTAGAAGGGTGGGGAAAATAGCAAAATATATTAATGGTTGAGCATGAAATTGTATGATTTTTCTTTAAAATTCCGTTTCTACTTTTCAATTTTACTTAGAGCATAGCTGTTAAAAAGATCAGATTCTGGAGCTGAGTGACCTCTGGCAGACTGCCACCTACTTTGCTTTCTTCATTTGCCAAAGGGGCTTAAAAGTTGGTATCTCATTCACATTCATACGGCACTCAGTGCACTTGGGGAATAGAGGGAAGAAATAAAATGGAGTCACTACAGTCAAGTTGCTAAATTACTGAAAGCAAGTAGTCCGAGATATGAGGAAAGGATGGTTTCAACTGGCCTGGGGACTTAAATGTTTGAACTTTCCAGTCCTCTTTAATGCCTGGATATACAGGGTCTGGCACACATAACACCTGCTTGAGTGTGGTTGGTAGTGTAAGAATACGTGTGTGATAATTTATAGTTTGAATTTGAACATTTCACCTAAAATGTCATTATGGTGTGCTTGAGTGTGATATTAGTTACAGAACTACATGCTTGTGATTTTGTAATTAAAAGGAGGGGCGTTATTTCTGCCGGTCCCTGTATAATAAACCTCCAGGTAAGCTTCTGATTTACCCCCCCAGAAGGACTCAGGAAAGAATTGTCATAGATCCAGACCACGTGAGGTCGATTATTCAGACGAGGGATCATCTACAAGATTACCATCATCATTTATCAATCCAGGGCTGCTTCTCAACAACTACTTTTGTACTATACGAAACCTCGGCTTAAATTTTTTTTTCACAACACTTTGGGTATTGCCTAGTTGCGTTTTCTGTTTGCAAACCCTAAGAACCTTAAATAAATCTTTATTATTTATCGCTAGACAAAGATTCCTGTTACATTTGCTCAGTGTACATGCTTTGTGAAATTACGGACGTAAAGAACTTCGCAGGGTGCACGACACGCAGTAAGTGTTGGTGAGTGTTACCTGGTAATAATGACAAAGGTGTTTTCTTTTACGATAAAGATACATTTTCCATACATGTCTTTACCAGCGATAATCAAACCCAACCGCTCACTCGCCACCCCGAACCTCCGCGCGGCGTCTTCCAGGCAGCTCCCGAAGGGTGCGCCTGCTCCGTCCCCTTTTTCCGCCCACGTGACCACCTCAGGCTCCGCCCCGTCCCCAACATGGCGGCCTCCAGGAGCTCAAGGCACACGTGAGAAAGGGTTTGGATATCAGGGCTTCCGAGAGTGCAAGTCGATCATCCAGTTTCCGCTCTCCACCTTCGGTTGCATCCCTTCGAACCTTCCCCAGGCGCTCGTGGGCCGCTGGCCCTCTGCAGTCATGAAGATAAAGCCCGTTTCCCACAAGACCGAGAACACACACCGGGTGAGCGAGGGAGCTTGGGCCGGAGCCGAGTCCCCGGTGTCTGAGCCGTGGAACTGGCTCTGAGTGGTACTCCCGGGGCCACAGTGTTCTGGGCCAGGCGTGAGTCGCTTGCTCGAAGGCTCCGGCAAAAGAGAGGGACTCTTCGGACGTGGTAAACATGGGGTGGGAAAAAGGTCTGGCAGCAAATTTCGCCCACGGTTTGTGGGCTCTGGAGTGGGTGGGAAGCCCCTTCAGTCCAGAGTTAAATTCAGTCTCACAGATTAATTCCTTTGGAGCTGCTCTCCCCTGCTAGTTTTATCTTTAAATGCCAAATTAAGAGGCGGAGCGGAGGGAGAAAGTGAGTGATTTCCAGCCAATGGCTACTGTACCATTTTCCCTCTCCGTCCGTTGAGAGTTTCTTTGTTACGGTACAACCTTAGGTTCATATATGTTTAATAACATTATTACTGCAACGATTTAGCCAGGTCCCCGTGCTTTTAGAGGGCTGTGAAATCTAGCAATAGCTAATAGCAAGGTCACATCACCAGCTTTCCACAGTCTAACGTGGAAATTTTACCTGAAATTACATAACTGAAAGAACTTATGCAAACGCATTCATAGAAGTATTCTAAATGTTATCTCCGTATAGTAGTGCAGTGCATTTGTTTAAGGTTTCATGTCTTTCCGTTTGTTACTACACTTATCTTTTGACTTATCAGTGATAACTACTTTTAGTATCAAAACTCATACATTCTATGAATGAAAATACAATTCTGAAATTGCAAGGGAAGCACACCGTTATATGTAATGATTAATGTTAGTACATAAGGAGGCCTATGGAAGCTTTAACCTTTTGACTTTCAAGAGGAAATCGGCCACATGTGATTATTATACAACGTTCAAACCTATACTGAAGATGTGATAAATATTAAATGATGGTGTATCTTAAATGTGCTCCTCCACTCCCCTCAGTTTCTTACATTTGCTGAACGATTGGGAAACGTAAACATCGACATTATTCACCGCATCGATAGAACTGCGAGCTACGATGAGGTAAGAGAATGTTACACTAACCAGTCTTCAAGTACTCATAGTTTTTTAGTGTCTTCTCGTGAACTGAATTGTTTTTCAAGCTATGGCTTTGTGAACATAAAATGGATTTAGACCTGATACAATAGCGACACATGACAAATTCTGTTTAAATTAAATTATAAATTTAAGTGCTCAGTAGTGGCCTGTGGCTAGTTGCTACCACACTGGACAAGTGCAGATATGCAACATTTTCACCGTTGCAGAAAGTTCTCCAGGGTGATTCTGCGTTAGATAACTGCATTGATACTCAGGTGGCTTCTGTGATTCCAGCCTCCCCCTTTCTTGCATGCATTCCAAGCATTGTTGCAGTACCATATTCTGAAGCTGCAATTTTAAAGAGATTTTGAGCAAGTCGATTTTCTGGTGCTTTGTTTTTTCCTTTATAAAAAGAAAGGGGCTACAACTAGATCATTTTTTTCCTACTTTTAACTGTGCTGTAACTCAGTCACACCTCCATTCAAAAATCTTGCTTTATGTTTTTTTCAAATAATTATTTCTCTGCTAGCCTTTAAAGGTCCTGTATAATATGCTTTCAGCATAGGGAATTCAATCTCACTTCTTAACTGTGTGGCACTTGGCTCCAGTCGGACTCAGCTCACTCCCTCGTTGAGTGCCTTGTCTCCAGTGTGTGAGACAAGTGTGTTATATTCGATACGTTAGATGGTGTTATCTGGGTGAGAGCGCATAATGTGTTGGGAACTCACAGTGAAGGGAGCCTAATCTAAATTCCTTGGGGGTGAAGGGTGGGGTGTCAAAACCAATAATGTAGACAAAGTGATACCTGAATTTAATCTTGTTATTTGTATAGGTTTTAGTGTGGCAAAGAGGACAGGAAGGGTTGTTTAGGCTGAGGGAGAAGTCTGTATAAAGGAACAGAAGCTAGAGAATGCGGGTCACATTCAAGAACGACAGAGCGGTTTATTGTGGTTGTAATTGTCTGTAGGGTGCATGTCTGAATGTGTTGATGATGACTGGAAGGGGCACCTGGCGAGAAAGAAAGCAGAGAGGGTAGTCGAGGATCATAAAGGACCTCATATGTCAAGCTAAGTCTGGCTTTTTCTCCTGAAGCTATGCAGTGTCATTCTAGGATTTTAAGGCAGGGGAGTGAGTGACGTGATGAGGTTTAACTTTAGATCTCTTTGGCTTTAGTGTGAAGGAAGGAGCAGGACTGGGGTCAGGGTCACCAGTTGTGAGGATTTGGTGGTTAGCTAAGTAAGAAATGATTATGGTAGTGGCAGTCAAATGGAGAGAAGGGAAGGATTCCAGAGATAATAAATAAGTAGAATTGATAGGACTTGTTACTTGCCGGATATGCAGGGAGCAAGGGAATGGGGTTAAGATTTTTTATTTTAACACCTAAGTTGTTGAGGATCTGATTGATCAAGGTAGATGTATAGGAAAAGGAGCATGGAATTGGTTTTGTTTAAGGCTTGTTAAGTTTGGTATACCTGCCCAAAAGACATTTGGGTTTGGTGACTTCAGAGATGGAATTACAGATAACATTCAGCATATGGTTTATAATTTAACCCATGGAGAGGTTGAAAGTTGTAGAGGATTAAGTGTTAAGTTGGCGGAGAAGAGAGCCTAGAATAGGATCCTGGGCTGGGTGGTCCAGAATGGCCTCAATCAAATGAATGTCTGACCATTGACTTAGGACTTGTTGGTCTAGGTTGTCCTTGTAGCCTCTTGCTCTCCAATGAGCTAGACTAGCCTTCTTTTCATGATGGCAGAATTATTCCAGGGGAGTGAAAGCAGAAACTTCAAAGGCTCTTAAAGACTAGCTCTGGCAGTCACAGGATCATTTCCATTGCATGTCATTGGTCACAGCAAGGATGAGGCCAGGCCAGATTCAAGGGATAAGGAAATAGACTCCATCTCTTGGGGTGGGGGCTGTGTGTCTCATTACAAAGGGACAGGGGCATAGTCCATAACAAATGGTGGACATGTGCCAGTCATAGTGCTAGGCTAGGAATGCCTTCTGTGTTTAGGTTTCAAGCTGTTAAACATCTATATACTTATATCTTTGCAAATTTTATAGGAAATATCTCCAAAAGGGGCATTACTGGGTCAAAGGGCATACTCGTTTTTAATTTTAATAGAAATGCCATATTACTTTCCCGTAGTCTTGTAGCAGTCACATTTCCATAAGTAAAATGAAAGAACTGTGAAAAGTCCATGCATTTTTCTGGGTGTAAAAATGTAAAAAATATAGAAAAAAGTTTTTTTTCCCTAAGTATGACTATTATATAGGTTTTAGAGAATTATTTACTGCAACCAAATCAGGAAAACTTTTTTATTAAGCATATCCTTATTGTATACCTGAATGCCTTTGAAGTGTGTTGGTTAATGCCCTTTTTAAAAAATAAGATTTTAACTGGACTATCATTATTTTCTTGAGATACTAATATACCACTATTCTTATTTACTGTGATTATATATAGTTTGTCTTTGAACTGTCTAATTAATGGACTGCTTTCATCTCGATAGGAGGTCGAAACCTACTTTTTTGAGGGTCTACTGAAGTGGAGAGAATTGAACCTTACAGAACACTTTGGTATTTTCTATTTTGTTTCTGTTTCACCTGTCATTTATATTTTTTTATGTTCAAAACAACTAAATAGTGGTGTGATGAAAAAGCAGATCATATTTTTTTTTCATCTAGGAAAATTTTACAAAGAAGTTATTGACAAATGTCAGTCCTTCCATCAGCTGGTCTATCATCAAAATGAGATAGTTCAGAGCCTGAAGACTCACCTGCAAATCAAGAACAGTTTCGCCTATCAGCCCCTTTTGGAGTGAGTAGCACGCTGAGAGAAAGCTCAAGCACATTTGTCTGAAATGTATGAATGGTGGTGTTTAATAGCTATATATGCCTTAGGTGTGATGTTTGTAATTTAAAAATAAAGAATTTATCTTTTCTGTTAGTCTGAATATTAGTACATTGCCATAAAGCAGAATCGAAAATATATACTGTTACCTCTCTTGAGACTTGATTTATGTTTAATTAATCCCGTCATGACAGGCGATCAACTTATCATTTATGAAATAGATTTGCAATGTTTGTTTTTTGGTCTGTGTGTCTCACAAATGTCACTTTTCTCATTTTTAATTCAGTTTGATTGTACAGTTGGCAAGAGATCTGCAAACAGACTTCTATCCACATTTTCAGGATTTTTTCCTGACTGTCACCTCGATCCTGGAGACTCAGGACACTGACTTGTTAGAATGGGCTTTCACCTCCCTGTCGTATCTTTACAAGTACCTGTGGAGGCTCATGGTGAAGGACATGTCCAATATATACAGGTGACCCTTTTCTCTCCAATACAGGAGTTTCTCTTTCTCTCTCTTTCTTTTTTCTTTTTTGCTTTTAATTTTTGTTATACTTTATTGACAATTCATTGCATTTCCATCGTCTCCAGAAGATGCCCAGAATAATCTAGACATTTAATGCCTGTTTGCAGCCAGTCCTGCTCCCCGTCTGCATTAGTTCTGAGAGCAGAAGCAGTGTGTGTGTGTTCAGTATTCAGGATTGCCTCTGTGAAAACAGCTGTGTGCCTGGGGCCCCTAAATGGAATTGTCCTCCTCAATAATGAGCATTTTTGGCATTTAAGTTTGTAAGCCTTTATATTTGGGTCAACGGCACTTTTTATTGATACTGACCACCAGGAGAGAATTTCTGACTCTCATGCGTATTCAGTTAAAACATGCCTACCACCTGTCGTGTGTTCGTGCTGACATAGCTGCCTGTGTTCTTTAATTATGTTTTCCCTGGCTTCTGTTTGACTCCAAACTATCTTTCCAGCTCAGTCTCTAATTACTTCCTTTAATAAAGTCAGTTCTCCAGCCAAAGTTGTCCATGGTTCACTTCACCAGTCTGCGTTGACCTGACCTTCTCTCATATCCAGCTGTTGACATCATATCCCTGCCCCTTTAACACCTGGCTTGGATTTCATAACCTCCACTAATATACCCAAGCATCTTGACCAGAAGCAAGATCTTTGTACTCTACCCCTCGGGCATTCCATACCACTTATGTTACACAACTTCTGTTAATAATTGTTCATAATGTAATGCTCGCCTCTGCAGACTCCTTAAGGACCTCATCTTAAACATCTACATTTCTCCAGCCCCCGTCATACCTATTAAGCCAGAAGAGGTGCTCAGTACTTGTGACCAAATGTGAACAGGGAAAGAGAATGAATTCCGTAGTAGCTGTTTGTTTAAAATAAAGGAAAGATTATTTATAATCTGCTTCAATCCAGGACTTGATGGAATTTTCTACTTGGTGTACTACATACTTTAACTGCCACATGAATGTGTAAGATGAACCCTTCTCCCCACCATATAGACGCCCCTCCCTTGACCCTACCTTCCTTTGAACAAAGAATGAGAAAAATATTTTTCTAGTCTTTACTAGTTCTAGATGAAGCTTTTGGTCAAATGTATCAGAAACCCAGATTACTTCATTAAAACCCAGCAGGGTCTTGGGGGGATGTGTAGTTTGTTTGGTTTCATGAGTGCTATTCCTTTTACTTCTAAGTCAGGCTCTCTAGTTATAAATTTATTTGCTTTGAGTATGACATCCTCAACAGCCCAGATGGTTGTACTTCAGTTTGACTGAAACCAGTCAGTACATTGCCCTTCGAGCTAAGTCTTTTCACTCATTCATTCATTCGTTCATTCATTCATTCATGTGTCGAGTAAATACGTGCTCAGTGCCAGGCCCCGTTCAGTTGCACCGTGTCTGACAGTGATGCTGTCATTCCTCCCGTCACTGAGATTTGGTGCCTTAGGGGCGTCTTTGACCGTGTCTGCGCAGTCTCCAGGTCCTTTTAATTGTTCTATTCAGACACTCAATTCACTGGGTTGAACACGGGTTGTGTGTCAGGCACTTGAGATTTGGTCACAAATACAACAGATAAAAGTCCCTCTTTCAAAGTTTACATGTCAGCAGAGAGAAAACATCTTGGGCACATGCCTGGCATGTGAGGGGTCAGCAGAGAAGCTGGGGTGTTTGAGCAGCGTGTGTAAAGGGGAGTAATTAGGTGATGTCAGGGTCATGGTAGCTAGGGAGCCAGGTCATAAAGAGCCTCACAGACACTGTGAGGTCTTTGGTTCCATTGCAGGGACTCTGGATGTGTCCCTGGGTCCCATCCTTTGCCATTCCCGTCCATCACCAGCCTCTTTCATGCCCTTGTTCACATCCAAGCTGGTACGGCCTGAGCAGCCTTCTGGTTGGAGTGCTGGCCTCTTCGTTCTTTTATTTCTTCCCGTGTGTTGCTGCTAAATTCACCTCGCTGAAGACATTCATTTCTTTTTTAGCCAGTACTGGTGCCTGCTCTGAGCCAGGGGCGGTCAGGTGATAGGGATATGGCAAAGATAGGAAGAGCCCAAACCTCCTGCTCAGTGTTCAGAACTGTCATCAGTCCAGTCGGCAGCTTTACCCGCACTGCCAGTGCAGGCCGCCGCCTCCTCTCTCCACCGCGGCTTTCTCCCGCCCCATCTTTCACCTCGCTTTATCTTTAGTGGTGAGCACTTTGATATTCACCTGAATTTTTTCTGTTGTTCAGATCTTACTACAAGCTTCAACTTTTCCTGGAGACCTTTCTATAAGTCCATTGCCACTGATCCTGTGCTGCTTAGTTTCTGTGACCCTCAGTCTTCTGTTCCAATGTGTGGGTGTCTTGGCAGTCAAATAAGATTTTAAACTTCTTGCTTTATACCTGCTGAATATTCCTTGCATGTCTGGTAGAGTGTTGGTTAGATGTATAGTCTACGTGTAATAGTGCGTTGTTAAAATTGTCTTATTTCTCATTTATAGGATGTATAGTACACTCCTGGCTCATAAAAAACTACATATAAGAAATTTTGCTGCTGAAAGCTTTACTTTTTTGATGAGAAAGGTTAGTCTGATGTTTTGTATGTTTATTGCTCATTAATCCTCAAGAATCTGATGAACAAAAGCTGATATCTTTTATGAAGTGGTTATCATGGACTAATTTTATATATATACACACACATATACACACACCTGTATTTTGAGATTGTGGCACTATAGGCTTAGTCTTCTCACTAATGCCAAATAATTTGGGTCATTTTTTAATTATTATTTAGATTTTAGGTTTTGGTAGTTTTCAGTCTGTGTGTATATAAGTACCCCCTAATTCAAGCCAGTAAATACATGTTAGCAGGAATGTTTATAATAATGATTTCCTGGAAGAAACCAATTGCATAGTGTCATTTTGTGGGTTTCCATAGTAAATTTTAGAGGGTTTTGTAATAAGATGAGAACATTGGTGTTAAATGTTTCATACTCATAAAATATATGATTTCCTGCAAAAGACAGATGTTTCCTTGTGTAGGTTTTCTTGATATATCCCTTATACCAATGAAGCAATTACTCTCGTGTGACATTACAAGTCTTAGTATACTATTACAGTAGTTTGAGATCAATAAAAGTGTCCGTTCCTTTTAGAATTTTGTCTTAATTATATTATTTAAATATGAGTCTGTAGAATAGCGAGTAAAATTTCTTTATTTGGCTATGTTTATGTTTTAAATATAGTTTTCCATTTACGTTTTGTGTTTTAGGTTTCTGATAAAAATGCACTTTTCAATTTAATGTTTCTTGATCTTGATGAACATCCGGAAAAGGTAGAAGGAGTTGGACAGTTGCTCTTTGAAATGTGCAAAGGAGTGAGAAATATGTTTCACTCCTGTGCGGGCAAGGTAAATAACCGAGAGGAATATTTTGTATCTGTGTGAAAGGGATGAAAAAGAAAACAAAAGATTTGCTGAAATGATGGACAGAAGATTGCTGAGAATAATTAAACTAAATGGGGAGCGTTAAGGCTTTAATAGTGGTATTCACCTAATGTAGGCTCTGTATCACTAGGTGTTTTTACTTAGAAGATCACTGCTTTCTTTTCCTCCTGGACTCTCGATGGTAACATCAATTGATTAATGAGCAAAGGTGGGTGTGGTGGGGGCAGCTGGGTGATAAAATTCCCATCCTGGTTTGGAAATTCCTTTGGAGACAGTTAACCATCAGAGTGCCATATCCATGATTATTCCTAGATTTGATTTTCAGGTAACCAGTATAATCAGAGTGGGAAATTACAGTGTAGTACTTAAAATGAGAGTTGACATGTTTATTTTAATGACTCTTGGATTCCCACAGGCAGTGAAGCTGATTTTGCAGAAACTAGGGCCAGTGACTGAAACGGAAACTCAACTTTCATGGATGTTAGTTGGAGAAACACTAAAAAACATGGTCAAATCTACTGCGTGCTACATCCACAAGGAACATTTTGGTACATTTTTTGAATGTTTGCAAGTGAGTTCTAATTTTTCAGGATTTGTATGTAATAAGAGTCTAAGAGTTGATTATTCTTCTTCGTTTAGCAGATGACTCCTGGAGATTGTATTTTATAATTGCCTTTATACTTTTACATGCTTACTAGGATTGCCTTTCCATCAGCCCTTTGCACTGTTTTTATTTGTGTCCATACTTTGAGATGCAGTGGAGCATAGTGGTTAAGGGCAAGCTTTGGAGTCAGACCACCTGTGTTTGTATCTTGTCTGTGTTGCTTATTGTTAGTGTGACTAGGGAAAGTTAATTTAAGCCTCTCTTCCCCCTTTTCATCTGGCAAATGGGATAATAGTATTGAGATTTCCTCCTTCATGGTTGCAGATTGTGAGGGAATGCTTACAAATAACACCTCTGCACTCAGAAATGTTAGCTGTCTTTATCCTTAGTGACTCCCAGTGAAAATTTGAACTGCTTCACATAATACTTCTGTTGTTCAGTTAACAGATGAATTAGATATTTTAGAGTTCTCTCCATTAAATATTCTCTCTTTCAAATTAAATTCTTTGTTTGCAGGAATCACTCCTGGATCTGCATACAAAAGTAACCCCAGCTAACTGTGGTGAGAGTTCTGAACAGATTAAAAGATTATTAGAAACATATCTGATACTTGTGAAATATGGAAATGGATCAAAGATAACCAAGCCTGTTGATGTTTGCAAGGTGAGTTCCCAACCTAATTTGCTGAGTCCGGTCATTAAAAGCTGACGCCAAATGAGCACTGTTTTCTCTTTCGTTTGTAGGCGCTGTCTCAAACGTCACAAATAGCCCCTCTCTCCACATCTTGCCGGAAAAGCCTCTTGGATGTAATTTCTGCTTTGATCCTAGGCGAAAATGTTTCCTTGCCAGAGACCCTCATCAAAGAAACCATAGAAAAAGTAATTTACTTCAGCAAATATTAATTGAATAGTTAATATGTTTAGCATTGCGTAAGCCTCCTGGGAAGTATAAGTGAAGTGTGGCAAAGGTTCTACCTTCAGGGAATTTACAATCTTAGTAATAATCTTTGAATTGCATGCTGTAATAAGGAAAGCAAAATGTGATAAAAGCTAAATCTGTTCGGCAAATGTGCCTCAAATATACATAGCCTAAATTGTGCTGGGTGTGGACCCTGTGGTGCCTGTGGTTGGTTGGTTGGTTGGTTTTTTTTAAAATTTTATTTCTTTATTTTTAGAAAGCGGAAGGGAGGGAGAGAGGGAAAGTAATATCTATGTGTGGTTGCCTCTTGAATGCCTGCACTGGGGACCTGGCCCACAACCCAAACACGTGTCCTGACCGGGAATTGGACCAGTGACCCTTTGGTTCACAGGCCACTGCTCAGTCCACTGAGCCGTATCAGCCAGGGCATGCCTGTGGTTTTCGATAGGAAAGTAGGGCCCTGAGAGTGAGTAGTTACAATTTGTTGAACTGATTTATTGACACCATACCGAAACAACAGTTAATTCTGTGTGGGGTTGAGGGACAGAGATTACTTTTCAAGGGACTGGTATTTGGAATACTCCTTGAAGGTTAAATAATGGACTGCCTGCAGAGAAAGGGTTGAAAACTCTAGGAAAGGAAACAGCAAAGATGTGTTCAAAAATTTATACCGTCTAGGCACGTAGACACTTAAGGAAGTGTGACGTGTATCCCGTGGGCTTGGCTCTGCTGGGCTTTGAAAAGTTAGGTTGGATGTTATCCTGCAAGTAGTAAAGGGCCCTGGAAAAATTTTTAGCAGGGAAATGATTTGATGAATTTGCATTTGAGTGAGTTTAGAAGATGGGTTGGAGGGAAGTGGCATTGAAAATAGATCCGTTAGGTGCTTCCTAGATTCAGGTGGTGCAGCAGCAGGAAGTGTGGAGGAGGACGTAAAATCGTGCTGCTGGCTCTTACTTGGTTCTCTGTCGCTAGAGAGGAGTGAGCAGCTCTGGCAGAGCCCAGTGTGATCACTAGAAACGCAGGCCCTTCACCTCTGTGTGAGCTGCTGTGGAGAAGGCTTAACCTGTGGACAGACAGAATACTGAGTGACCAGTGCCCACCACTCCCTTGCTCTAGCTGCTTTCCTAGGAGGGCTCAGAGCCTGTGCCTCCCATCTGGGAGCGCCCCCCTGCCCAGCTGCAGACACAGCGGTCAAATTCTTCTCACCTCCAGCGACTGTGTTAACTTGTATCAAGCATCCCAATACGTTCTGTTTGCAGGTTAGAGGATCTTGAAGGTTTTGAATGGGGAAAGTACTCTCTGTGTACTTAGATTAATATTTTTTACTTGTGGTCCACAGACTTTTGAAAGCCAGTGTGAAAGACGTTTGATTTTGGATTTTTCAGAAGTCATGTTTGCTATGAAGCAATTTGAGCAGGTGAGTGAGATACTAAGTTTTGTTTTGTTTTGCTTTTAATCTGTCATGGTAAAAGAAATTTAAAATCCTGTGATATTGTGTGTGTGTGTGTGTGTGTGTGTTTAGAGAAACAGAGTAAGTATTGGATGTCTTTATTCATACATACTTTTTAAAACAATTACATGTGTGTTTCCAGTTTTAAGTCACAAGTGAAATTTTATTCCCTATGCCAAGGCATTTAAAATGATATTAGGTAACCAGCTTGTTTTTATTTTTTCACTGCAGTTGACATTCAATATTATATTAGTTTCAGGAACCAGCTTGTTTTTAAATAATTCTTTTGGAAGTTACAGAACCATGTGGTAAAATTGGGAATAAGAAACAGTTTAAGGAACTTTCACTATTGGAAGCAAAGAAAATGGTTCCTAGATCACTGCATTGGAGGAATGTTGCCAATTCATTTCATTGCTACAAAATAGATACCTGATGGAATGAGACAAATCTTAAATCCTGAATTTATTTGATCTCTTCCCCTCACGCTCATCAAGCATTTGCCATTCCTTATAACTGGCAATCATACAGTATACTTCATGGAACCTGTCTCTGTCCTCTCATTTTTCCCTTTAGCCCTTGGTAATATGTATTATCATTTGTCTCAAAACAACAACAGGAAAAAAACCTTCTTTGTACACGTTGTAGCCCTGTTCCTTCCTGCCCAGTGAAGGCCCTTTATCTCACTGGGTGGTTTTTTGTTTGTTTGTTTTTAGCAACTGCATCTTTTCCTTCTTTCCTGTTCCCTTTGGTCTCTTAAAAAAAAATGTTATATTTATCAGAGTACCCTGTGGTGTTTAAAATGTAAAGTCAAACAGGGCTGAAACGCAGCCACTTGATTTCCATTCCCATCTTACTCACCAGGAATAAACCACCTCATGATTTTAGCTGCTCTTTTCTGGTGTTTGCTTCATATTTTAAGTCACCTGAATTTCCTGCTGCTCCCCCGTGCGTTAGCTGCAGCCTCACCTGCAGGCTTCCTCCTGCGGCGGGTGGATTCGGGCTCCTTTCCATCTCTTGTCTTGTTAGAGTCACATGACAGGTTTGGGTTGAATTCATGTTCTCTATATACTTTTATTATTTTACAAAAAGGATTTTTTTATAATTATAATCTTTTCTTGTATATATTCTTTTTTCCCCCTGAAATTGCCCGTTCTTTAACAACTGGAAGTTGTTTTCTTTGGCCGGCTGGTCAGCGAGCCCTTCCCAGCACCGTGGTGGAATGTCGCCACGGGGCACGTGGTCAGATGTTCAGCAGCTCAGTTTTTCCTCCCCCAGAGGCATTCTCGCCCTGGAGCGCGCCCAGTCTGATTGGGTTGTTTCCTCAGCCCACTCACTGCGCACATGTCAGACCAGGAGATCCTTTGCTTTTCTCCTGTCTCCTGGATTCCACGTCTTTCTGGTGTTATATTGTAGTGTTCTCTCTTATTTTGGTGAACATTCTTCAGAGGTTCCTTCAGAGGTTAATAGAAGTAAAATTTTGCGATTTAGTACACC
This sequence comes from Tonatia bakeri, assembly GCA_004024845.1. Lineage (NCBI taxonomy): Eukaryota > Metazoa > Chordata > Mammalia > Chiroptera > Phyllostomidae > Tonatia > Tonatia bakeri. The sequence continues at coordinate 29,438 of PVIA01003979.1, forward strand.
TGAAATTGTCTTTCTTCTCTCCTCACGCTACCTTGCTCGTAGACTGGGTATAGAATTCCAGATTGTTGTCTTCCCTCAGTTTCTCAGACATGGCTTCATTGTCTTCCGGCTTCCGTGGTTCCCGTGGGAAGGTCTGACACTGTTAGGGTTCCTGACCCTTGGTTATGATCTATTTTTGTCTTTGTGGAAATATTAGAATCTTCTTTTCCTTAGGTGTTCTGAAATTTATTATGTTAATAAGTGTGATTTTTCTTTCTTATTTTTTAGCTTTTTCTACCCAGTTTTCTTTTATATATTGAGAATTGTTTCTTGATTGATGACACTACAGCCAAAGATGAAGCTCTGGCCACTCTGGCCAAGCTCATTCTGAACAAAGCTGCGCCGCCCACGGCCGGCTCGGCGGCAATTGAGAAGTACCCTCTGGTTTTCTCACGGCAGACGGCGGGGTAAGTGCTCCACCTTCACCCTGTGTTGTCGGTGGGATGGCCACTGAAAAATAGCGCACTAGCAACGCTGTAAAAACGGCAGAGATGTCCATGGTAGATTATGTGGAAAAAGCAATTGTAGGACAGTGTGTAAATATGACCCCATTTTGCAAAGTTAAAAAGTGTAATAAGAAAGCACAGGAAAACACACGGAGGATGTAGACAGGTTAACTTGTGTAATGTCAGGAGGATAGTAAGTTGAAAATGTGGTAAATTTTTTTAGCCTTTTTAAAAAATATGTATATTCATGTGTGGTTGCAAGAAATAGTACAGAGAGGTTCCATATACCCTTCACCCAGTTTTTGCTGGTGATAACATCTATATAAATTCACTGCAACATCACAGCTAGAAAATTGACATTGTACAAGGCACAATTCCATTTATATAATATTTGAGACCAGCTAGGCAAAGAATTCTTAGACTGGACATCAAAGAGTTGACCTTGCACTGACCTTATTCAGAGTTACCAGTTTTGCAGGACTTACGTGTGTGTGTGTGTGTGTGTGTGTGTGTGTGTGTGTGTGTGTGTACGTGGCTGTAAAGGTCGAGTCAGGTGCAGCATGGGAATCAAGGTACAGAGCCGTTCCCTCCCTGCAGGGGCCTTTGGTGCTCTGCTAGCCGCGTTCACACTACTGCTCCCCTCTTCATCCCTAAACCACTAATTTATTCCCCATTTTTGTCATTTTAAGAATATTATATAAATGGAGTTATACAGTTCACCTTTTGAGATTGGCTTTTTTCATTCAACACGGTTCCCTTGAAACCTACCCAAGTTGTGTGCATCAGGAATCCATTCATTTTTTATGTCAAATGCTTTTTCATGTGCTTGTTGTCTAATCAGTCACCTTTCGGAAGATGGTTAGGTCAAGCCTAGTTTTCGGCCATTGTGAATGAAGCTATTATGAACATTCCTGTGCATAACAAAATTCCTGTACGTAACTTTTTCTCCGAGACAACTGCCCAAAAGTGGACTCGGATTATGTGCTAAATGCCAGCTTAGTTTTCTGAGAAACTGCCACAGGGTTGTCCGGAGAGGCCGCCCTGCTTCGTGTCCCCAGGAGCAGTGTGAGAGACAGCACTGGATGGTAACACTGTTGTGTGTTTACCAGTCTTTCAGGATCTAGTGATATATCTCATTGTAGTTTAATTTGCATTTCCCTAATGACTAATGATTTGAATATCTTTTCGTGTGCTTGTCATCCACATACCTGTTCATTTCCTTGACCCATTTTCTAATTCTTTTTTTTTTTTTTTTACTGTTGTTCAGTTACAGTTGTCCTGCCTTTTCCCCCATTCCTTCCCTGCCCGTGAGTCCTCTTTTCATGTTCCTTTGCCTGCACCCATCGTTCCCCCATTATCCCCCTCTCCCTTTGGTCACTGTCAGTTTGTTCTTTATTTCCGAATCTCTGTTTTGCTGATTTGTTAGTTTTGTTGATTAGGTTCCACTTATATGGTGTTTGTCTTTCTCCGCCTGGCTTATTTCACTCAGCATAATGCTCTCCAGTTCCATCCATACATTGTGTAAATGTACCACAGTTGTTTGATCCACTCATTTACTGGTGGGCACTCATTTACTGATGGGCACTCATTTACTGATGGGCACTTAAGCTGTTTCCAGCACTACTGTAAATAGCACTGTTGTGAACATTGCTTTCTTTCTTTACATGGAGTTATTTTTAGGCAGAGGGGAAGGGAGGGAGAAAGGGAGAGACACATCAATGTGTGGTTGCCTCTCGAATGCCCCCTACTGGGGCTCTGGTCCACACCAGGCATGTGCCCTGACTGGGAATCAAACCAGCAACCCTTTTGTTTGCTGGCCGGCACTCAATCCACTGAGCACGCCAGTGCTCTTTACCGTGGAGTTTTGAGAGTGCTTTATATTTTCCAGGTGCAAGTCCTTACGTCAGATACACGGTTTGCAAATATTTTCTACTAGTCTGTGGCTTGTGTTTTCTTGTTTAGAGATTTTTCATAAAGCAGAGTTTTAAATGTTGATGAGGTCGTTTATCAACTCTTTCTTCTATGGGTAATGCTTTTGATGTCACGTCTGAGAACTCTCTGCTTAGTTGTAGGTCCGAAACATTTTCTCCTATTCTAAAAGTTTTATAGTTTTATGTTTTACATTTAAGTCCATGATTCATTTTGAGTTAATTTTTATGTGACTTAGGAGGTTTTGGTCAAGTTTCTTTTTTTTTTTTTTGCCTATGGATGTCCACTATTCTGACAACATTTGCCAAAAAGTCTTTTTTTCCTCACAGAACTGCTTTTGTACCTTTGTCAGACAGTCAGTTGGGCATTTATGTGTGGGACTATTTCTGGATTCTCTGCTCCGTCCCATTGATCTGCGTGTCTTTCCTGTTCTAATACCACGCTGTCTTGTTACTATAGCTCTAGAATAGGACTTAAAATCTTGAGAAGATATTCTTCTACTTTATTCTTTTTCAAAATTGTTTCAGCTCTTCCTGTTTCTTTGTACTTCTATGTAAATTTCAGAAGAAATTTATCTATGTATGTAAAAAAGAAAAACACCCTGCCAGGGCTTTGTTTGGAATTACATTAAATCTGCAGGTGAACTTTGGGGAGGATGGACATCTCCATAAGGAAACACAAAACTATTGGCTTTGTTTATATCACCAGGCTGGTGAAAGGAAGAAAGAAGTGACGGTTAACATTTAGATTCTATACCTTTGCAATGTTTGAATTGTTAGAATGGCTGTGGATTACTTTCTTAATCCTATTAAAAACAATGCATAGTCTTTGGACCGTGAAAACGAAGTTTATGTAAATATGTGGGAGAATTCTTCTTACCATCTTTCAAATAGTTGGAGTGGGTATGCTTCTAGAAATAGTAAATTAGGAAACCAGCTGCCTTTTGTGTTTATAGGTAGGAATGCATAGGGGTAAAGGGTTCTCTCATTTCTTTTGGATTAGTTAGGCCTGTTGCTGCATTCCGTGGTTTGTGCTGAGTAATCAACTTGGAAACAATAGCATCCCTTGAGGTGGGTGTCACTGTCCCCACAGTTGTACCACAGAGTTAGTTTTTGAGCCTAAGCAGCATGTGATTCGAAGAAACCCATCTTCTTCACACTTCGCTGGTCTTGCCGACCTTCAGAGTAGCTTCTCTTTGAGAACACGCTCAACTTTGCTGAGCTCTGATTCCTGAGGAACAGGTAATGAGTAACCCCTGTAGAATTATTCCCTTGGAACTTCTCTCTTGATTTTACAACACCAAGCCAATCTCCCAGCAGACAGATTCCTTGCAAGCGACCAAAACTGTGGGTTCTGGGCAGTGGGAGTGAGCTGCTGGGTCAGCCTCCACGAGGTGAAGCCCAGGGCCCAGCTGAGGCTGTGGGTCAGACCTCCCACACTGTGGTCTTGGCCCTCTCAGATCCTCCTTAGAATGTGACATAAGTGTAAAAAATCAATGCAGGTGTATTAACAAGGCGAGTGCCACAGCTTCTGTGTATAGTTCTCTGAGAAAACCTTCCTCCACCTTTGCAGAAATAGGGTACATGTGAATGGTCAGTCACCTTGCAAAAGGTTTCTTCTTTTGAAAAGAGGACATTCTTGGGGTGGGGGGAGTATGTGAATCAGGGAAACAGACAAGATAATTTTAGACAGTGATAAAAAGGAAAATAAAGCAGGGTGTTGAGAGGAAGAGGGAGTGGAAAAGCAGCACTCCTTTCTGGAGAGGGGCCTTTGAGTCCTTTGTAACGATGGAAGGAGCCAGCCTGGCCAAGAAAGGCTCAGTCACAGGCCTTCCAGGCAGAGGGAAGAGTTACTGCAAAGGCCCTGGGACAGGAGTAAGCCCAGGATGTGCGAGGAACAAAAAGAAAGCCCGTGCAGATAAGGAGCACCGAGCTCGGAGGAGAGTGGAATGAGGGAACGAGCTGAGTAGGCGTAGGCGAGGGTCAGGTCACCGAGAACCTCCCAGAGCGAGGCCAGCGGAGTGGGTGTTGTGGGAGGAGCTGCGGCAGCTGTGATGAAACGAGGGGATGGCGTGGCAACCAAGGACACGCTTTCTTAAAGCATCTTGATATTTTATTTGTCAGATTTTTGCAGATTATTCAGTCATGGTTAGTATTAGAAAGACTGCATACCAACATGTAGTGACTTTTAGAAACTGCAAGGTAAATTAACTATCAAAATCTTCAAACATTCAATGTCCTCATAAGCATGAAACAAGATGGAATGGAACTTTCTGGTTCGTTTTCATGATAAAAAGAACACCAACCTGATATTCCACTTCTCTTGTGTAACACAGTGAGCAAACTGGACATGGTGAATGAATTATAAAAATATCATTTTACATGTTTCTATGTTTTCTTTTGATTACCTTTCTGTCTTAAAGAGGACTGAGGTATATTTCATTGGCAAAAATAAAAAGAGGCTAACAAGAAGAGTGCCAAAGTAACAGATACTTAAAACTGAATGTCCGATCAGAAAACGTCATTGAGTAACCATTTATCAGATTAAAGCATCATCGACAGTTACTTTTAAATCCTAATAGTTTTCGTGACCTGCGTCATGCGCACCACGGTAACCTTGCAACATCGCTGCACACTCGTGAAGCACAGTGCCCCCCCCCGACCTGCGAAGGACACGTGCCACGGCGCCCAGTGGATGCCTGAACCCCAGCTGGTGCTGAACCCTTTGTGTGTTGTGTTTTTTTTCCTTTACATACATATGTGCCTATGATAAAGGTTAATTTATAATTCGGGCACAGTGAGAGATTAACAACAATGACCAATAATAAAATAGAGCAGTTATAACAATATACTGTAATAAATGTAATGTGAGTGCGGTCTCCTGCTCACAGAATAGTTCACTGTACGGCACTCACCTTCTCACTTAAAGGAAGGGTGTACAGCTTCTTTTTGACACATCTGAATTGCCAGGATCACTACCCTTGGGCTTCGGGCCCTTATTAAGGAAAATAAGGGTCACTGGAACAAGAGCACTGTGATGTCTTGGTAGTTCATCTGAAAAGCAGGACAGCTTCTAAGGGACTGACGGGCCGGTGGTCCCCTCTGTTGAGTGTGGAGAAGCTGGAGAAGGAGGTAACTCGTGTCCTGGGTGGAGTGGAGCAGGACAGGGCAAGATTTCATCACACTCCTGGGAACAGCACCCAATTTCAAATGTATGAGTTGTTTATTTATAGAATTTTGTAACAAAACTGCAGATAAAGGGTGGGGGGAACTACTAGGGTAATATTATGTCAGAAAGGAAAGAGGATGGTGAAGTCAGTGTATTCCAATAAGCTAACTCTCCAGTTCTTAGAAATACAGGGCCCAAGCACAAAAAAGCCCCTTTTTGTTACAAAATCTTTTATTACAAAATTATAAGCATGTAATTCCGTAACATAATAATATCACACTCAAGCACACCATATGACACTTAGGTGACATGTTCGAATTAAAACTATCAAGTAGTACCCCATATTATTAACCTACCAACCACCCTCCACAGGCATCAACTTTTGCTAGACCCTGTATGTTTATCTGCACGACATTCGGAAATACTTTAAGTTATGAAGCAAGCTACAGTAGAAAATAGAAGAAAGCAGGACCAATGGGGTTGAAAAGGCTGTCACCAGAAATCAGTAAATGATCCACATTTGTTTGGTGGTTCGTATTCAGCCATCGCCACCATCATGCCCTCCTCTCCCCAGGTGCTCCATGCATGGAAGGGAAGACTCATTGTATTTCAGACTTCCTAAGGCAAGGGCGACTCCATTCCATCTTATTTAAAATACTTGTTTGTCTTTTCGTCTTTCAGATCCTATGTAAGGCAGAAGAAGAGCAGGCCCCATGGAGGAAAGGAACAGAACCCAGTGCTGGACCATCTTTTATCTATAATTCAGTTACCCCCAAATAAAGACGCTACTTTCCTGTCACATTCTTGGGCAGCCCTTGTTGTGTTACCTCACGTTAGGTGAGAAAATACTCTGTGTATTATTTTCAAAGAGACGCTCAGCATGTTGGGTAAAACCTTTATTAGCCATTCCTTGCTGTTCCATGAAAAGCCGGTTTGAACCTTTCCTTTTCCTCCCCGCTTCCTGGACAGACCTCTTGAGAAAGAGAAGGTGATACCGCTGGTCATGTGCTTCACAGAGTCGCTCTTCGTGGCTGTTGACAGAGGCCACTTTGGTAAAGGTCAGTAATGTCCATGTGTTCTCTCATCTCTCTTTACTGACACACCCAGTTGTCGTAAATCCACGGAACGCCAGAGAACAGTACTAGCATTGTGTCCTGGCATTACCACCTGTGAGAAATACGGGGGAAAAAGAGGGCAAGAGTCGCACTTGTACTTCTTAACCTGGTGGCCAGGTTAGAGCAGCTTGAACACAAACTGCATCTGAAGGTCAAAGAAATGAGACCCCCCACCCCAGTCCTTGAGCCCCAGCCTGTGTTTCGTTCCCCGTCTCCACGCCCAGGCGGTCCCTGGTGTGCACCTTATGCTCCAGGCATTTGCTTGTCCTGAGCAACACACTTCCTCTTCCAGCCCCTCTGGCTGCCCTTGGACATGACCTTGGGCATGCCCTTGGTCCTTCTCCCTGCAGTTTTTTCTAGGTCTCTGTTGTTTGGTGAACTCTCACGTGTCTTTCAAAACTCAGCAAGCACAGCACCTCTAGGAACACGACTCTCGTAGGCAGAATTTGGCAGCTCTGCCCGAAACACCATTTCTTATTGTATTCTTGTACATCACCCCTCACTAGCCTGAGAACAGCTGTTTAAAAGTAGGTGTTTTGTTTTATTCTAGCACAGTATTTTTTTTCTCTAAGAGCAGTCATTCATTCATTTAACTGGTAAGATGCTAGACTCTGTGTGAGATACTAAGCGCCTGTCAGAGTGTGAGGTAACTCACCACATTTCAAGGGCACATCTGCACGTGGCTGCTGGCTGCCTGCCGCGTGGACTGTGGCTGCTCCTTGGCCTGAGTGAGAACATCGCTGCCATTGCAGGAAGTTCCACTGGACGGATCGTTCTTGGTCTGGAGTAGGGCTTGGCAAGTGTTTGTGTGAAGGGCTGGTTGGTAAATGCTTTAGGTTTTGTAGGCCACATTCAGACTTGAGGTATATTTTTGTTTGTTTGTTTTAAACAATGCTTTAACAACGTGAAGGAAGACTTCACCTTGCCAGCCAAGTAAGAACAGACTACCTACACCATTTGACTTGCTGGTCTTAGCTTGCCCACATCTGTTCTAGCGTTTAAGTGGAGGTGTAGTTAATGCTAATTAAGTGGATTGTGGGTAGTAGCCATTGGATGTACAACGCCTTATAAATTGGAGGCATGAAATCCACATGGGCTTTATATGAAGATAATGTCTTAGCTCTTAAAAAGTCCGGTTCTGCCCTCCTAGCAAGTTCTCATTTCGATCATGCCAGCTGGTTGGGACCATTGAACTCCTCCTCGTCTCAGCTCATGGAACGCACATTTTTGTTCTCCAATCTGAATCTCTTCAGAAAGTTAAAATACAAGACTTGGAACCTTCTGGTTTTAGTTCTGCTAAGTTCTGGCATTTGACAGATAATTCTATAGAAGGCTCAAATTGAAGAAGTTTGTGTAAATAAAGTGTCATATAAATGAGATGTCTGGTAGTTACTGTGTCAGAGATGTAAGTAATGTGGTTTCTTTCGTTTTTCTGCCTTCAGGAATCTTATTTGTTCTTTGTCAAGCTGTAAATACCCTGCTAAGTTTAGAAGAATCTTCTGAACTTCTTAATTTGGTTCCTGTGGAATGTGTGAAGAATTTAATCTCGTAAGTAAACATATTCTCCATTTATCTTAATAACGAATAAATTATAAAAGCTTATGTGTTTGTTAACTCTTGCGCATAATAAGTCCTATTTTGATCTATGTTATACCTGGGCTGTATTCACATAGGAGATTTATAATTGATTTAAATGCTCCAGTTAAAATAAATACAGTTCTTGGCAGTCTTTAAATGTAGGTTCATCCTGGTACAGGGGCGTTTTACGGTGTGTGCGAACTGGTCCTGTAGAATCTGTGCAGGGTGTTCGGTGCTGGTTACCCCGGGCCGTGACACTGCGCAGGGCTGGCCTGGCATCAGTAGTGCGCGGCTCCTACATAACACAGTCCTGCTACTTTCATGTTCGGTCTCAGCGCGGAGCGATCGGCATTTCAGAACACTTCCCTGTGGCCCTCTGGACGCCAGAGCAGTCCAGTTTTCTCAAGATTCTGGTTAGGGTATTAGCACGGCCATTAGCCATGCGCCGCTCACCCTCATTAGCACCCTTTTAAAGGACAGGCCTTCCGAAAACCTGGTAAAATAGTTTGCTTCTCTTTCTGAAGTTCAGAACATTTTATTCTCCTGCGTCTTAAAAACATTTATTTATGTTCTTCTTTCTGTAAATATTCATTCGCTTTTCTCCTGTACCAAGCCCTATTCTCAGCACTAGGAGACGTTGTGAATGAAACAGAAAATTCCCTGACTTCATGGAACTAACATGCTAACAAAATGAGACAATAAACAAAGTAAATAAGTAAAATAAATAGCATGTTAGGTGGTGATAAGAAAATTAAAGCAGAGGAAGGGGACAGGGAGAGTCTGGAGGTTGGGGGCCATAGTAGTTTTAAATAAGTGAAAGGAGGGCCTCACCAATAAGGAGACATCTGAGCAGAAACCGGGAAGCGGCGAGGGTGTTGGGGCTCTGGGGCCCCCTGTCTTCCAGACCCAGAGAGAAGTGAGTGTCCGTGGCAGAGGCTGGGGGAGAGTGCCGGTTTGAGCAACAAGGAACTCTTGTGGCTGAGCAGAGCAAGGAATGGGTAGTAGGACAAGAGGACGTAGAGGTGGGGGTGGCAGGCAGTGTATGACCTTTGGCCCTCATGGGGCCTTGACTTTTACTTCAGCGAAAGGGAACATAAGGGAATTTGGGGCAGGGGAGTGACTTAGACCTAAATAGGGTCCCCCTGGCTGCTGTATTGAGAAGAGACTGAAGGGGAGTGAGAGAAACCCGTTAGGATCCCTTTACATTCAGGTCCACATCAAATAGCACTCCTCCTCGCCCCCCACTCCCCCACTCCCCCGCTCCCCTATTCCCCCACGCCCCCACACCCTTCGCCCTTGCAATCCGGTCTCTCAGTCTGGGCTGCTTTCCCTGATTAACTTCTCCCCACCACACTCCTCACTGTCACCCTGGTGGGTATTTACTTACTGGCCGCCTCCCCCTATTAGAATATGAGTGCCAAGAGAATAGAGACTTTGTCTTTGGTTTACCCGTGTATCCAGTCTCTAGAAAAGTCACTGGCTCATAATAGACACCCAGTAAATATTTGTTAAAGGAGAATGGCACACAGAGGTTAAGCAGTTTGCCCAGGGTTATACTGCTGATGGGTGATGCGGCTGCCCTACCCCAGGGCCTGGGTGCCGGACCCCTCCTCTGCACTGTTTCCCTTAGTAGCTCAGAGTCCTTGTAATTTACAACGATGTTGGATTTTAGGCAAAACAGCATTTCTAATCCTTCCTCTGCCTCCAGCCTGCTGTGTGTCCTTGAGCATGTCACTCACTGTCACTAGGTTTATTTCCAAAATGATGGTAAATGTCCAAGTAAAGCTCATATCTGTTCCCTTTTCCGTCTCCTTCGTCAGTGATAATTTTCTGTGGATTCTGTTGTAGTCCAAATGCTCTGGGATGTATGGGACAGCTTGGGCCTAATAAATACCTTGTTGCAGACGGTTTCCTTTGGAGCCAGCTGTGTTGCTGTTGGCTGATCTCTATTATCAGAGATTATCCTTGTGCGGCTGCAAAGGGCCCCTTTCTGAAGAAGCTTTGATGGAATTATTTCCCAAGTTACAAGCAAACATTTCAACTGGCATATCCAAGGTAACACTGGTTCGTGGCATGCTCCCTGTCTCTCGGTTTCTGTTTGCATGGATTGCCGGCGGTTGTCCCAGCCCCTTCTTCAGAAGCTGCTGCTGTGGGGTGATTTCTGGTTAAAGCAGGGACTCCCGAGCACTGACCTGCCATTGGTTTAATGGCAGCAGGTTCAGTTGGGGTGCATTTTTCATAATTTTGTGAAACTTAGATCTCACTGACTCTTCAATTTCTTCTCATGTTTAAACGTTGGACATTGAAGCGTGCCTTTTACTTTCTCCAGATTCGGCTTTTAACAATAAGGATCCTAAACCACTTTGAGCTTCAACTTCCGGAACTAATGGAGGTATTATTTGTAACTGTTCAATTTGGATAACTTTTTGAACGTGTCATCTGATAAACGTTTTTATTTCCAAAATTATACTTTCATAGAATGTTCACTTGGTCAATATCTACCATAAAGATGGAAATTTTTTTTTGTAATTCTTAATCCCGCCACCCAAAGGCCACCACTGAAAAGGCACGTTAATTGGTGAACATTATTTCAGACTTTTGCATATACGTGTAATTTAAACTCATGGTGTCACGAAGGTTTTTCCATATCATTACCTCTCACCCTATGTCATTTCTTTTGAAGTTTGAATGGCAGCCCACAGTTTAAAGTATCTTATTTAACCAATTCCCCATGGATGGCTGCTAGGGAGGTTGCTCACAGTTTTTCAGTATTTCCAGTAATACTGCAGTGAACATGGTCGCACAGATATTTTTGTGTAGGGAAGCGTTTCCATAATGCAGAGTTTACTTCTTGAGGTAGAAATTAATTCTACCAGAGGTAGAATTATACAGTGAAAATGCGTACACATTTTCTTCAACAGATGTTACCAATCTATTTGAATCATTTTTAGAATTACTTTCCTATTTTTTTCGTTACTTCAGTGCTAGATACTAAACCTGAATTATCTACTGGAAAGTCAATGGTGTGAGGAAAAATGAATCATTTACTCTCACCTATCCCCAAAAAAGTATTGCTTATTTTACTTAAAACATTAACTCATCCCAGTTCTTATTTTTTAGACCTTTGGTCACATTTAATGCTCTTTTGGAGAATCGCAATACTGACACGTCTCCTGCCTTCCCCCTGGCTGTTCAGGAGGACGGACCCTCGGAGCGCCAATCTGCCTTCGCTGTGCTGCGCCAGGCAGAACTCGTCCCAGCCACGGTGAATGACTACAGAGAGAAGCTTCTCCACTTGAGAAAGCTCAGACACGATGTGGTGCAGGCCACAGTCCCTGATGGGCCTCTGCAGGAGGTATAAAACACTGTCCTTTGTTTTTCCCTCTATTTTTGCTTTTAGATCTGTTTGGCTGGCTTTTAAAAAGAGAAACATGCCAAGTGGTCACCCAAAATAATAATTTTTGAAATTGGATACATCCTCAGTTCTCTTAGATCCTTTGAGTTAGATGGCTCTGTCGGCCACTTCGGCAGTGGTGGAAATAATTTCCTATCCCCCTTCTGCTGAGGGTGTGTGTCCTCTGTGGGTAGGTGTAGTAAGTGACGACAAGAGGACTCAACATCAAGTTTAAAGCCTGATTTTCTCCAGATTTGTTTATTGCTGCACAAAGTCAGCAGTGAGATTTTCTGTCCATGACCCTTGATACCTCACGGATCCCTTTGGGAAGAAAGCCAAGTTGGAGGCATTCCCCTTTCCATCAGAGCAGTTCTGCTCCTACTCTGCTTTATGTATTACTATCCTGTGTTGTGTTCTGCCAGAATGGTTACAAACACCCTTCCGCACATAGTAATAGAACTACCCGTCTGCATGGTGCCTCCCTAGCACATGGGGGTGCTAGCAAAACCTCTCATTGCAAAAGGCCACTGAGAAAACTTTAGACCCTTGAGTGCAACTCCTTTAATGCATGGTTATTTTTTTCTTCCTTTTTAAATCCTCACCAAAGGAAATGTTTATTGATTTTAGAGAGAAAGGAAAGGAGAGAGAGAGAAACACTGGTGTGAAAGAGAAACATCAATTGGTTGCCTCTCATACACTCTCCAACTGGGGATCAAACCCACAATCAATGTGTGCCCTGACTGGAACGAACCCGCAACTTTTAGGTGTATGGGACAACGCTCCAACCAGCTAAGCCACCCGACCAGGGCTAATGCATGGTTTTGAGAACTCAAACATCCACTTGTGAAGCTGCAGCTGCCATCCCCAGCAGACTTTCTTGGGTTCCTTGCCATCTGTGCTTTACTGATTACCGTTCAAGTTTTGTCTTTTAAGGTGATGGGGATGGCAGTATTTGTTAGGAGGAAATTCGATCATGAGTCAAATCTGTTTATTTAAATATATCCTTTGAGCCTGAACGTCTGGAGTGAGTTTGAATACTACATTTGCTTTAGTGATTCTTCAGTGTTAAATAGCAAGTGGCATTTTGGGGAGAATTGGAACATTATTATTCACTGCTTTTTGAATTTGTACCTACAACTTTTTTGTAAAGTGTAAGCTTCTTTCCCAACCTCCAGTTGTCTGAGTTGGGATATTTGCATCTTGGTGCTGTTCTATAGTAGTTCGTTACCCACTTACTAAATGAGTGTAATTGCAGGTGCCACTTCGCTATCTATTAGGCATGTTGTATATTAACTTCAGCGCTCTCTGGGATCCTGTTATTGAACTCATAAGGTAAGCGTACATTAAATGGATGAAGCTGTTATGTTTTAACTACTGCAGAGTGGTGGAACCAGTATTATACTCCTTCTAGGCGTGATTTTAAATGAATAAGTGTGTACAGTATTTATAGCTACCATAAATCCCTTGTGGGACAAGGCAAAGAAAAAATAAACATGAATTATTCTGTCTGATGCTACGTTTTTCAGCAGTTCAAATATTATGTGTCTGTTTCTTTGTACATTGAAATAACTTTGAAGGACTATTTGTACTTTTTATGATACATCTGTATTGAATTTTTTCAATAACAAAGTACTGTATAATAATTGCATAATTTTATTTATGAATCATTGAGCCAAACTTTAATATAAAAATAAGGACTTAAAAACTCTTGCTGTCTAGTATCCAAAAATCCCTTTAGCTTAAAAAGGACTTTAATAATCACATAGAAAATACGCACGTTGTGCCTCGTGGGTAGAAATCTGTTCTTTGGCAGATGTTTGACTTCAGATGGTCTCCTCTGGCCTTTTGTCAGATTGGAAATATGTCATGTGTGGCCTCTCCGAACCCTAACTGTTAGTTTTTATTTGACAGAGCAGAATAAACAAACCCTTCACCAATTTGGAACCACCTTGTCTGCCATTCACTGGCCTTTAGAGCCATCAGACCAGCATGCTGGGAGTAAGGCCTTTAACACCGACTTCATAAAGTCGTTAGTGCACTTAAGGAAGACTCTGACATGCGGTACCACTAGCCCATTATCAAGATTACTAGCTCCCCGGTTCCTGAGTGCTTGTTACGGTCCTCCATGTCTGGCTGGGCTTGCTCACTGTTGGGTTCATCCTTCAGGCTAAAAGTTGATTTATTTTTTACACATAGTCAACAGCATGCACAGTTTGTTTCTTGTGTAAAATTTATGCATATTTTTAGAAAACTAACTACAAAAAGGAATATAAACATTTTGAGAATACTATTGCTAGGAAATCAAATTATGCAAATACATATGATTGAGCTATTTTTTCCTTGAAGCCCTGAAAGGTGCGTTTCATGCAGTTAGTGAATATTTATTTTGCCTTTGTGTTAATAAGTATATTTTAATTTGGTGGGAGAAAAGCCAACACTTTCAAGTTATCTGTAAACAAACTGAGTTGTTTTTTTTTTTTTCCTCCTAAATACAGGCCTGTCCTTACTTAATGGGTTCTATCTCACACCCCATGCCCCATCCCCAGTACTGAGCTTTAAAAATAGTCTTCTTATGAATATCTACTTAGGTTTTTAAATATGTCCTTTAGTGTTTTATGACTATAAAAATAATTTGTGGCCAATGCAGGCATTTTGGAAAATAAAGATACAAATGTTCTTTACAGCTTCACGTTCAGGGATGACTTAATTAACATGTCAGTCACACCTTTTCACTCTTTTTTCCCTATATCTCAAAATAAGGATCATATCACGTATTTTGTTTTGTGATTTTTTTTTTTAGCTCTCATGCACATGAAATGGAAAATAAGAAATTTTGGAAAGTTTACTACGAACATCTAGAAAACGCAGCTACACATGCTGGTATGTAAGGGGGCGTCAGGTGGGACCGGGAAGAGCAGTGGTTGTTTCAGCTGAATTTCAGTGCTCAGCTGCTCGCCAGGTTGGGGAACAGAGATGAGAACTGTGTTATCTTCCATAGCCTTTGGGTGTGGTTTCTTGTTCCCTTGTACTGCTAGAGGAAGGAATGGTGTTACTTAGGGAAACACAAAGGACGCATGTTAACATTTCTCTGGTGGTTATGTGACTTTTTTTTCTTTCAGAGAAAGAACTGCAGAATGATACAAGAGATGAGGAGAAGTCTGCTGGAGGTGAAAGTTGGGAGCAAACTCCGGAAGGAGATGTGGGAGCACTGTACCTTGAGCAACTGACACTGAGAACCAGCTGTGAGGAAAGGCTGGACCACACCAATTTTCGTTTTTTGCTGTGGCAAGCTCTGGCAAAATTTCCAGAAAGGGTAGAGCCACGGTCCAGGGAGCTTTCCCCACTTTTCTTGAGATTTATCAGGTAAGTGTTCTCTTGGAATAGGTTCCTAGTTGAGTGTCCTCAGTGCCTGCAAGAGAAGGTACAGCATATCAAGTTGGTTGAGTTCTTCATCCGCCTGCCATGTTTGTAAATCATGGGCCCATCTGTAAAGCCCTGGCTCTGCCAGCTAACACCTGAGCTCGTTTGGTTCACCACTTAATTTTACATGAATTTAACTGGCCAACAAAGAATATTAATAAAATATTTCTCATTACAAAATAAAAAGGGGCACACTGAGTTAGCTCATTGTACAAAGACCTTGCTATTTCTCACTCTGTTTGTTCATTATTTTGTTGTCTGTCCGCAGCCTCAGAGTTTTTTCCAGCAACCCAGCCACTCTCTTTTGAACCCCTTGAATGTTTCCCATGATGCTGAGGAATGTACTCTCCAAAAAATAGCAACATTCTGGAGCATTGCTCCATTTTGACTAGATAAGCTGTGTGAGAATCAGGTTGCTCTAAAACTAAAGATAAGGTAGTATGCAGAACAGTCCTAGTTAATCAATACATGCATGTTTTCCGACACTGTTTCATTCCTTGGGAAGATGCTGTAGGATTGAGTTCAGCAGGCTGCAGCCCACACATGGCAGGCTGGTTCAGGAACAGGAAGGAAGTCCGAGTGGCTACAGCAGTGACCCCTGAGAAAGTAGTTGGAGACGAGGGCAAGTAACAAGAGACCAAGTGGTGTAGGACCTTTGAGTGATAGTAAGGACCTGGGTTTTTATTGTCGGTGAAACGGGAAGCCACTGGAAGGTTTAAACATGATGGCATGACTTAAGGTTTCTCCAGGAGTTTTCTGGCTGCTGTGTTGAGAATCGACAGTAGGATGGTGGTGGTGAGAGCAGTGAGAGGAGAGAGTTCGGAGGAGGCTGCAAAAATCTGGGGAAGAATAGGTGGTGACTTGTTCAACGTTAGAGTAGTGTAGGTAATGAGAAGTAGCTGAACTCTGGATGGTTTTGAAGGATTTCAATTCAATAAGATACCTGTTTGAAGAGTTGGTACTAGATTAGCATTTAGGCTTTGCCAGCAGGTAAGGTGTGTCGTGATGAGGCTGAGAGTCGGGAGAAGTGCAGGAAGGAGGGAGGAGAGGAATCGATGTCTCAGGGTTTGGCCTTAGGGTTGCTGAGATTGGGGGAAATGCAGAAATTGACAGATCTGGGGCAAAGATCAAGAGTTCATTTTTAGACATGGTAAGCTTCAGGTCCTGAATAGACGTCTAGTTAGAGATGTCATGTAGGTTCTTGAATTTGGAAGTTCAAGGGAAAGGTTTGTTGTAAAGATAATACTTTTGAGACTCATCAGTATATAGATGGCTTTTAAAAATTATGGGCAAGGAGTTAAATCACATCTTGGTGTGTAAATATAGGGAAAGATTCCTAAGGACTGACAGCAAAATTTAGAGGTTGGGAGATAAGCAGGCCATGAATATAATAAAAGAAGCACCTGGACCACATAGTATTCCTTGAAGGAAGGATTTCAAGGAGGGAGTGATCAGTGGAATCAAATGTGTCTGAGACATCAGTCAGGTGATGAATAAGAAATGACCCCCCCCCCATTGTCTTTGGAAGTGACCCTAACATGAGTCGTTTGGGTTAATCTGGTAAGGATGAAAGCCTGATTAAAATGAGTGTAAGAGATAATAGAGAAGAAAAATGGAAATAACAAGTATGAACAATTATTGAAAAAAAGAAGAAGCAGACATAAGTGGAGGGAGGTGTAGGAGCGGAGGGAGAGGGTGCCGTGGTCAAGGTTGCCGTTTAAGATTTAAGCAGCATGTATGTGTGTAATGCAGCTGTGAAGGGCCCAGAAGGAAGGGGAAAATTTGTAATGCAAGAGGAGATAAAATTGCTAAAGCCATGTCTTTGAATAGTTAAGAGGAGACAGGATTCCATGAATAAGTGAAAAGGTTTACATGAATAATTCATTCTGGCAAAGGTTACAAGCAAAGATGCGGGCAGTTCAGTAGATGGGATGGGAAAAGAGTAATGATTTTCTTTTTTACATAACTTGTTAGTCTTTAATTTATTGATAGAGGTGAGAACAGTAATATTTAGCTACCTTGCCTTGTTCTGAAGATCATGTAAAATAATGTTTATCAGTTATTTTTGAATTGCAGAGAGCTATGCACATGCAAGCTGGTATTAATGGTGTTAGTAGAATATGAATTTCCTATTATGTTCATTTTTTTTGAGTTTTTCCTTCAAGAAAGAAATGGATTACCCCTTAGCCTAAAGATAAAGACCTTCCTCTAATAGTACAAGATGCTGTGAGTGTGGGGATAGAGAAAGGAGCCAATAACAGGAAGTGGGTCTCTGAGTTTAAGAAGACTTAGAGATGAATTGTCTGAAAGACAGACAATTTCGTAAAATGTGTAAATTAAAACTAGTTGACACTGAGTACCTATAACTAATACTTTTACAGATGATCCAAACTAATGGAAAACCCAAATGTCACCTTTAATTCTGGCCTAGAAATATGTTGGGGGCTTTTTTATTTTTGTCTAGAAATTTACCTTTCTAAATATGTGTCAAATAATTTGATGTTGACCTAATTTGTGAACCCCTTGTCAATATTCTCTGAGAAGAATCATATGAGAATCAAGCAGGAATGAATGACTGACAATGGCAAAAACATCCCAATGATAGGTAACTGACACTTAATGAATGAGTGCTTGCTGTGTAGACACTCTTGTAAGTGCTTTGTGGGAAATATCCTGTTCAGTAAATGGATGAGTGAGCATGCTGTGCATGGAGATAAAGGTTAAAGATATGTCATGTGGTTAATTGACTATTATTGAGAATATAATACAGATGTTATTAAATCAATGAGATACAGTTTATAAATGAGCAACTTTGCTCATTTCATTTATTCATCCATTTTTTGACTTACTAATTGCTAGACCCTGCTACCCAAGAACACAAAGTGGAATATGGGAGCATTTCAACCCTCTGTAGTAGTTTAGTGTATTAACCCGAACTTTCCTGCAGGTGTGTTGGTTAAGGTAATATCCTAAAACATGCTATTTTTATCAGCGTATTTTTGAGTGAGGACTTTAATGTCTGATGAATTCCCTTACATCTGTATCTTAGTGCTATGCACAAAACAGACAAGAAAAACACAATTGTTGGATGAGTGGGCTAGAGGACACAAAACAAATGAAGCAAATGGCAGCCACAGCCTTCGGATAGTGTCAGTCACCTTCAACAGCGGACCAACATTAAAGGGCGGCATTCATTGAGAACAAATGTGAATACCAGCTGCACAGTCCTGGTTAAGAGGACGCAGATGTGAAGCCTTAGCTGATTCGTATCGCCTGGACGTTCAGGTTAAGCCTGAGTCATGTTGTGGCTGCCCCAAGGGCAGTGCAGTTGTTAGTTCCACCTGTCTTATCAGACCGCATGCCCAGGGGACTGAATTTTGTTACAGCCCCAGACAAAGTAGGTGTATTTGGTTTAAAAATGATTAACATGGTCTTAATGCTGTACTTTCAGTGTTTACTGTAACCCACCCCTCCACCTGCCGTCCCCAGTTGCGTCTTCAGAGGTGGGGCGGCTGATTTCAGCTCAGTCCAAACCAGCCCTTTCACATATTTTCAACACTGTAACTGCAGCCTGTCTTCTGCAGTTAGTGATTGACTTGTTAAGTAGGGTGCTTCAGAGGGGCTGACTACAAAAGAGTAATGTCGCACAGGCTTGTCTAAGGCGCCTCACATGTCTCTGCCACGTGTGAGTCCGTGAGCCATGGACATGCGTCTGTCACGAACAGAATCGGGACGTTTCTGCTTCATCTGCCGCGTGTCTCCCTTCCCGCTGTAGCAACGAGTATTACCCTGCAGACCTGCAGGTCGCCCCAGCCCAGGACCTGCGGAGGAGAAGCAGAGGAGCCGTGGCGGAGGAGACCGAAGGACCTGCTGCTGAAGACGAGGACGAGCTGGAGGAGGAGGCGGCGGCCCGAGACGAGCCCTCTCAGAAGAAAAGGACGAGAAGAGCTGCAACAAAGTGAGCGCAGCGCTGCTGCTGAGTGGCAGACGCTCGGGTCTCGGGTCTCGGTCCTCGGTCCTCGGTCCTCGGTCCTCGGTCCTCGGTCCTCGGTCCTCGGGTCTCGGTCCTCGGGTCTCGGTCCTCGGTCCTCGGGTCTCGGTCCTCGGTCCTCGGTCCTCGGTCCTCGGGTCTCGGTCCTCGGTCCTCGGGTCTCGGTCCTCGGTCCTCGGGTCTCGGTTCTCGGTTCTCGGAGGAAAGGGTTGCGATCTCCTGGGCCTAGACGGGAGATGGCCTTGGGCGAGGTGACCTGCTCGGATAACATCAGTGCTGTATCTCCCTAGTTTTGTTTTGTTTTTTTTCTTTCTGGTTTTTGTTGGTTGGTTGGTTTTTTACAGCCCAAAGAAAACGTAGTCTTCCAAAACTTGTAGTGGTTTGCTTTTTTTTTTCTTGTTTATACACAGAATGCTAGAGTCAGAATCACCTAATCATAGCTTTTTTTGTGTGTGAGAGCGCTGGGCCCCACAGCTGCTCAGCGCTCTTTGCCCTGTGTTGTTCGCTTTTCCTGGTGCCCGGGCATCGTGTCTGCTCCAGGGGAGCGCGGAATGGGTCGTCCCTCCCTTACAGACACGTGCGTCAGCAGTTTCACTTTGCCTTCTGCCTTGTCTCCTTCTGGTTCCTCTTTTTTTCAGGCTGTTAGATTCTCTGTACTGAAATTGTTAGAAACCTTAGAAAAATAAGAAGTGATCGTGCTTATAAAACGTACTTGAAGATGACCTGATTTGGGGTGTCAGAGGTCACTGGATTTGATGCTGTTGTGTTAGTTTAACACTTTCGATCTTAATCTACATCAGCTCCTTGAGTTGTTCCCATGAGCCTTGCATTAGTTCATACATTCAGCAGCTGTGGGAGTACCTCTTGCGAGTTGCTGGGCTGCAGAGACGGACAGTACATAGTCTCTGCCATGCAGGAAGCACGGTCTAATACCTGGTGAAATGTTTTCTTAGGGGAAATATTTTTAAAGGTGTTGAGTTGTCAGTAAAAAGTGGCAATTCTACCACGAAACAAAGACTTTTACAAAGTATAAGACAGCTTTGACGCTGAAACACGAAAGTTTGCTGGCAGTTAAGGCAGGGAAGGATTTGCCAGCTACTGGAAACAGTGTGCAAAGCACAGAGGCAAGAAAGGTCATGGTCAAGTCTTGAAAGTATAGTTTCTTCTCTGCTTCTACTTCCTCGGCCCTCACTGGCCTACCTCCCACAGCTTTCTCTAAGACAGATCACTATTTTCCTCTTCACGTGCTCCAGGATGATAGCCAGCAAAAGATTAGTCCTATTTGTTTGGTGAATAAATGAATAAGTTGTTTATCCAGTCAGGTCTCTTCCTTGCTCACTCTGAACCTTCCCTGTTTCTATTGTGTCCTTGCCTCGCTTCTGCCAGATGAAATTCTGTTCATGCTTCAAGACACAGCTGCCTCACCGAGGCATTCTTGTCTTTTAAACTGAAAGTTCCCTTACCTGACTGCAAACTCTCGTCACAGCCATTAAGGAAAGCCTCTGTTGTGGTGCTACTTCTTGCCTTGAATAGTAGTTCATTTTTATACGTCTTACATGAAAATCAGAAAGTCTTCAAGGGTAAGGTCCATGTCTTGGTTTATCTATGCCATGTAGCCAGACCTAGGCTATTGCTAATACATACCAGGATTGAAACCGAATAAATTGATAATGACATTCTTGGTGCCTCTCAGTATATTTGTAGTCCAATTTCATAATCTTTCATGGAACGTGCTCCTCAGTGGCAAATATTTAATGAGAGCGTGAAGATTAGCTCCTGTTGCCTATGGCTATTTAAGGCTCACTGGTGCGTAAAAAGTAGTTAATAAATGTTGGGGGAGGAGTGGATGTCTCAGTGGAAAAGATTTTAAAGTTTACTTGTTAAAGTGTAAGCACTCCATGATAAGTAGTCACAAGGACATTGCATTAGAGAAATAGAACCCGTAAAATGGAGATGTATGTACAAGATCTGTCCAGAAACTGCCCATCCATGTGATGTGAACAGTAGAGACATTTACTGAAGAAGGCACAAGACACGAGAAACATTGTACACAGGACAGTGACGCCTCAGTCCCCTTCCAAGTAGGCACCTTGGGACCTCACATATTCTCCTAATTGTCATCAGCTGCTCCATCGTGTTTTCCTGAATCTCATCAACGGTCTGAAATCTCTTCCCTTTCAAAGGTGATTTTAGTTTTGGGAACAGCCCAGAAATCACAGGGCGCCAAATCTGGGCTGTAGGGGGGCTGAGTCACCTGGGTGATTTGACGTGTCGCCAGAAAACATTGCGCTACACGTGAAGTGTGAGTGGTTGTCTTATTGTGATGAAGCTGCCAATCACCAGTTGCCCATAGCTGTGGCCTTCTGAATCACCTGAATAGTTACCATGGAGAAATGTTCAAGCTTCATGCAAAATTTGACACAGATTCGTTGTTCTACTCGCTCAGTCATTTTGAGCATGACAGCCACACAGGACACGTGCTCACTCAGTGGTGTCTGCCACCCAAGCTGACTAGTACAGTGAAGTTGTTCACGCATGCGTGTTCCAGTCCACTCCCCTTGGCTGCCCCATTCCATCAGTGTTGTACAAACTGTTCTCGTTCTGTTAACAATGTTTGGACTTTTTCTGGACAGACCTCCTGTGTGTGTCTTGTGTATGTGTGTGTGTATGTGTATATGTATGCACAAAGAGATTCGTCTTGAGGCTTTGGCTCACGTGATTATGGGAGCCAGTGAGTGCAGAATTTACAGGGCCCGAAGGCAGGCTGGAAACTCAGGTGGGATTTGATGCTATAGCCTTGAGTCTGAAATTCAGAGGGTGGGATTTCTATGTTACAGTCTTGAGGTAGAATTCCTTCTTTAGGAAATACCAGTTTGTGTTAAGACCTTCCACTAATTGGATGAGGCCCATCCACATTATTGAGGGTAATCTCTTAAGTCCACTTATTGTGGATGTTAGTGTCTATAGAATCCTTTCATTACGGCACCTCGGTTAGTGCTACAGTGAAAACCCACGTGAGTGAGTATTCTGACTTAGGCAAGTGGACACATCATACTCTCCAACACAGACATTTAAGCTGCTTTCCCCCTGTTTCTCTGCAGTGTCTAATGAGGTTACGATTTCCAGTTGTTTTCTCTGTATTAACTAGTAGGACTTTGAGTTTTGCTTTCTCTAGTGCAGGGGCAGAGAAAAGCATTGTTAGCAGCAGAAGCCCCACAACTTGTGTTCTTTCATTTAATCCTCACCAAAACACCGCTGGGGGTCTTGGCCTTGTCGGGTGAGGAAACCAAGGGTCTGAGATGTGAATTAACTAACTTTCTCCAGTGTCACAAAACTGGGAGTGACAGGGTCATACATCTGCAGCTTGATTGCTGCCTGTCACACTTCCCCCAATTTAGGCGAAAGAAATCTCTCCATGTCGTGACAGCTTACTCGTTCAGGGTTTTTTTTTTTTTCCTTTAAGTTTGAATACATCTTATAAATTACATACAGAGAGGAAACAGTTTTCTCAAGTATTTTTAAAGCCTTATAGCATCTGTGGATTAGAAGTTTAGTAAGTGCAGTAAAAGCTCTCTTCTCATTCATTGTTTTAGTAGATGATGTCATTTACCCTGAGTCACTCCCATCTTCTAATTGAACTTTCAGCCACAGAGCGCTGCTCTTTCTTCCTCCTTGGTAAGCAAGAGCCGTGCTTACCTGAACCTTGGCTTCTGTTGCCTGACATCAGCATTTATGTTATGTGGAAGTGAGGAAGAAGAAATTTTACCACTTTCCTGTGTACTGCATAGAAACTAGACAAGGAATCATTCCAACATTCATCTGTACACAACTTTGGAATGTATTGGTATTTGATTACTTTTCTGTCTACTTTTGGCTTGATTGGAGCCATTCTAAGCACATCCTGAATGATTTTCTGCAGTGGGGAGTGTGACTTTAAGGAGAAGGCCTGCCTGAGATTTGGAATTTCTGGAGAGTAATTTTCTAAATGCAAATAATTAACACTGTAAAATTAACAGCGAAACTATAGTCAAGGTTTTTGAAATAATTGTTAGACAAAAATTGATGAGTGCTATTATCATCTGAAGAAAATAATCTCTGGTTAAGTGTGTAGTTAACCCCTCTTTCTGTTTCTTTTTCTTAGGCAGTTAATTGCTCATTTGCAAGTTTTCTCTAAGTTTTCAAATCCACGGGCCTTGTATCTGGAATCCAAACTATATGAGCTCTATCTTCAGGTAAGTAAATTTCTTGCCGCTGCAATTTTTTGTGCACTATTCTCTACTGTTTTCTTTGTCCAAATAACATTTAGGCTTTCAATAATTGCTGAATAGAGTCCATGCCTGCATTTTAAGTATATATATATGTATTTTAAACTAATACACATTTTCTGTGTCTTGAGAAAGTTTTAGACAGTACTGATTTAGTTGACTTTAAAGGCATTTTGGGTGACCAAACATTGACAGGCTGCCTGTGTTAACACTGAGCAGAGCGAAGCATAGTTATATCTCAGGAAGTAGCGTTAGAAGGTGGTGGAGGCTGTGCCAGGAGCAGTTGGCTGCTTTTCCCTTCTGGGTCCGTCAGCCTGGTGGAGTGCTGGAGTTTCCGGATCTCGTACATTGAGTGGAAACAGAGAGCTGGCATTATAGTCCATTACAGCCACAATTTTATGACCCCAAATTCTACAAAAGGTTGAAGAAAAAATTTGATGTCAGAAGCAGGTAAGAATTGAATATCATTCTTAGCTTACTAGAAAACAAAATTTTCTTCTTTCATTTAGATGCTTTTATAGATAAAGCATTTCCTTTCAAGCAGGCTTTATATACGTCTGCCCATAATTCGGATATAACTTGTTTGTAAAGTCAGAACTCAGAAGTCTCCGCGTTGTCCATAAGAAACAAAATCTGAACTGCTGATCAAAGAGGCTGCAGAGCCAGGTCTTCCGTAGCATTTCACGGACGGCAGTCACCTTCATGGTGTCGTAAAGAGCTTCTGCTCAGCACAGGGCCAGCTCATTTGCTGTGACTCCTGATTATGCAGAGAACTGGTCTTGGCCAAAAGACTGATGGATCTGAAGGTCTGGTGTGCAGGATGCAGATGTCAGAGCTGGGTTTTTTTGTTCTTTCCATGCATTCTCTTGGTCCTTTGATCCCAGGAACATGTTAAGTTTTTGTCAGGAATTAGTGCTAAACCATGTCTAAAAATTTAGATTGTAAGAAATATAATTTTGCATATTAACACAAAAGAATTACTGTCCTATCGTGTGTGTATATGTGACTTCATTGATTTATCTGTGAAATATCATTCTAAGTTGTTGCTGCACCAAGATCAAACAGTTCAGAAAATCACCCTGGATTGTATAATGACATATAAACATCCACATATCCTCCCTTACAGGTGAGTTATTTGAAGCTGTTTCTTTGGTTGATTTTTATCTTTCTACCTGAGGGCCTCTTAAAATAATTTTGTTAAAGCCTGGGAAATTTCCCTCTTTTCTAAGGCAGTCATGATGCTACTTTAGGTACGATGTGAAAACAGGGAGTGTGTGTGTTTGCTGAGAGGGCTTCTCCAGAGGTAATGAGGTAGGAAGGAGAACATTAATGGGGATGTATGTGTTGGAAGATTATATCAGTTCTCCTTGCTTATATAATGCCTTAAAAATTGTGGTGGCTACTTGGCAAATTATAATTATCAGTCTAAGACCTGAAAAAAGCTTTTGTATTACGTTCTTTGAAACAGCTGAATTATTGACTAAGTCCAATTCTTTACAATCCCTTTTATCCTTTAAAATTTGAAAAACTGCCATTTTGAAAGGTATTTCTGTAAGGTTTTTCTTTATGGATGTCAACTATTTAATATAGACTATTCTTTAATACCTATTTTAGTTACTCATATACTCTTCTTGCTGTCTTGCATTTAAAATAAAATACTGTTGGTTATTGAGTGATGATTTGTACTGTATTCTATTTTTAAAGGGAAAACTTGCAAAGATTGCTTGAAGACAGAAGCTTTAAGGAAGAGATAGTGCATTTCAGCATTTCAGAAGATAATGCAGTGGTGAAAACAGCCCACCGAGCAGATCTCTTTCCTATTCTCATGAGGTATTTGTACTGTTTAAAGTCTGATTATTTTAATAGTTGATCACAAAAACAATTGTGAGTATTAGTAGTGTGTGATGGTTCTTTCAGTAGTTGTAACAGAATATTTCATTTTGCATTTTCTCTGGATTTTTTAAAAATTGGATCTTTTGAGGTCTGCTGTAGAGACTTCAGAATATTTTGTTTCTAAATAATAATGATAAAATTAAATTCAGTACTGCTCTAAGTTTTATAATTGAGAAATAATAAAAATAATTTCTTTATTTTGAAAAGATTTTATTTATTTATTTTTAGAGGAAGTGGAAGGGAGGGAGACAGAGAGGGAGAGAAACATTGATTGGTTGCCTCCTGCATGCCTCCTGCATGCCTCCTGCCTTATTTTTCTTCACAGTTCTAAATCGCTCAGCATGGCCTCTTTCATGTTGATCACCTCCCTGTCCAGGAGGTGAGCTCCATGGTTTTCAGTGTGAATTTTGTGTTTTCTTTTACGATATAAACCTTTTTTTCTGATTTTAAGTATATTTTATTGATTATGTTATTACAGTTGTCCCAATTTTCCCCTCTTGCTCCCCACACCCCGCCTGGTACCCACCTTCCCTCCAGCAATCCCACCCTCTTAGTTCATGTCCATGTGTCATGCCTGTAAGTTCTTTGACTTCTCCGTTTCTTATACTATTCTTAACATCCTCCTGTCTGTTTTGTAGCTGCCAATTATGCTTCTGAATTCCTGCACCATTTCTCCCATTCTCTCCCTTCCCTCTCTTAGTTGATAAGCCTCCAAATTATCTCCATACCAATAATTCCGTTCCTGTTCTGCTTGTTTGCTTAGTTGTCTTTTTTTTTATCAGTTCAGTTGTTCATAGTTGTTAATTTGTTGCTTTTTTAATGTTCGTAGTTCTGATCTTCTTTTTCTTAGATAAGTCCCTTTAACATTTCATGTAATAGTGGCTGGGTGATGATGAACTCCTTTAACTCAACCTTATCTGGGAAGCGCTTTATCTGCCCTTCCATTCTAAATGATAGCTTTTTGGATAGAGTAATCTAGGTTGTAGGTCCTTGTTTTTCATGACTTTGATTACTTCTTGCTAGTCCCTTGTTACCTGCAAAGTTTCTTTTCGAAAATCAGCTGATAGTCTTATGGGAACTCCTTTGTAGGAACTCTGCTTTTCTCTTAATGCTTTTACGGTTCTCCCTTTGTCTTTAACCTTTAGCATTTTAATTATGATGTGTCTTGGTGTGTTCCTCCTTTGGTCCAACTTGTTTGGGGCTCTCTGTGCTTCCTGGACTTGTATGTCTATTTCCTGCTCCAAATTAGGGAAGTTTTCTTTCATTATTTTTCAAATAAGTTTTCAATTTGTTGCTCTTCCTCTTCTTCTTCTGGCATCCCTATGATTTGGATGTTGGCACGTTTGGAGATGCCCCAGAGGCTTCTTATGCTATCCTCATTTTTTTTGAATTCTTATTTCTTCTGTTTGCATGTTTATTTCTTCTCTTTGTTCCAATTCATTGTTTCAAATCCCAGCTTCCTTCCCTTCCCTGTTGGTTCCCTGTATAGTTTTCTTATTTCATTTAGTGTAGGCTTTATTTCTTCCCTTATGTTTTTATTGTCAGTTATTTCTCTGAGCATTCGGACCAATGTTTTGACCTCTGCATCTGATAGGTTGACAGTCTCTGTTTCATTTAGTTCTTTTTCTGGGGTTTTGTTCTGTTCTTTCATTTGGGCCACATTTCTTTGTCTCCTCCATTTGGCAGCCTTCTTGCGTTTGTTTCTATATATTAGGTAGAGTCCCTTTGACTCCCTGTCTTAGTAGCATGGCGTGTTGTAGGAAAGACACTTGTAAATTGTGTAGGATGGAGTCTCAGGTAGTCATCAGGGTGGGGCATCCTGCTTCACTGCTTTGTGGCTCTGTGTCTGGGGCAGGTTTTGGAGAGGGGACAATGCCACTGCCTGGCTTCTGGAAGTTTGCTCGACACTTGCCCCGTTTTTAGTCACTTTACCCACTTCCCGTATGTGACTGGTACCCTTCCAGCTGCTGCCCTGGTGGTGAATCCCAGAGTGAGTGGGTTTGTGTAGTTCTAAGTCTGTGTGGGCCATTTAGCCTCAAAAATCTGGCAGTTTCTTCTGCCCTCCCAACCTCCACTGATTTTTACAGCCAGAGGTAATGGGGATTTATCTTCCTGGTGCTGGAACCCTGGACTCTGCTGTCTGGCCTGGGGCTGGGGTCTCTCGCTCCCAAGGTGTCCCTCCAGATTTTTATCCTCCACACGTGAATGTGAACATGGGACTGTGTGTTCCGCTGCCGCCACCACTCTGCACCACACCACCTCCCGTCCTTGTGACTCCACCCCTCCTACTGGTCTGGATGAATGGGGCTTCTTTAACTCTTTGGTTGTCAGACTTCCATACAGCTCAGTTTTCTGACAGTTCTGGGTGTTACTTGTTTTGAGATCTAGTTGTAATTCTTTTTGTATGGTTACACAGGGAAGTGAAGCGTGTCTGCCTACACCTCCATCCTGACAGGATGTCCTGTTTTGTTTTGTTTTGTTTTGTTTTGTTTTGTTTTTAATGTACGTGTTACCCACATAGCCTAGAGGAACTAACTGGTGGTGGCGATTCTTGTCTTGCTCCTGGATTTAACAGTGATGCTTCTAAAACAGCTACTGGTGTTAAAGTGTGGTCTGGTCCTTCTTGACTTGGGCTGTCCCTGAGACACTGTCACGAGGTCCACAAGGTTAAAACCTTCTTCATGATGCTACTAATTAAATCAGTAGGTTTAATCATTTTAGGAAGTAGCTTTCATTATTAGGATACTTAATATTTCATCTGGAATGGATGATGCATTTTATTAAAATGCCTATAAAGCTTGTATTAAAATGATCATATAAACTTTTTCCTATGAGCCATTGACCTATATTAATATAATAGATTTTACTAAGGATACTTTCTTGCATTTCTGGGGTAATCCTTATTTGGCTGGCTTTTTGCAGCCCTGGATCCTGTATATAGAAATACCATGTTTCATGTTCATAGGAAGACTGGTATATAGTTTTATTTTTGTTCCTTAACCCTTTGCAATATCATAGTTATACCATCTTCATAAATGGTAAAGGACTGTTTCCTGGTTTCTCTCTTCTATGAAAGTTTATGGCATGGGCATTGTTTTTTCTTGAATGTTTAAAAAGTTCTTCTAGAAAACTATGAGTTCCACTTTTATTCATGATTACTGGCCCACTTAGGTTTTCTTCTTGTTTTTTTTAATTTATACATGTGATGTATAAATTTATAAATTTATAAGATTTATAAATTTTTTCCATGCCATTACCCATTTAATTGAAGTCTTTACAGTTTCCTTATTTCACTTACAATTATATTCTTATTTCATTTCCTTTTAGTCTATATGTACTTATTTGCATTCTCCAATTAGACTTAACATTCGCTGGCCTATTTTATTACATTTTTTTCTTCTTGATTCTTTCTTCCTGCTACCTTATTTGTGTTTGATGTTGTTAATCTAAATTTCTATGTTAAATATCTAATTTCTGTTTCATTCTTTCTTGTTTTATAGTAAAACATTTAAATCTCTTGAGTTGCCTTGCTTCCCCTTCCAGGAAAACAAAACAACTAGTATTATGCTTTTGGTGTAATGTGCAAACGAAATAATGTTTTGACTTTTAGGATTTTGTACGGCCGAATGAAGAATAAGACCGGGAGTAAAACGCAGGGGAAATCTGCCTCAGGCACCCGCATGGCCATCGTCCTGAGGTTCCTCGCCGGGACCCTGCCTGAGGAGATCGAACTATTCTTAGACCTGCTGTTCGAACCCGTGAAGCACTTCCGAAAGGGTGACTGCCCCCGCCCGACACCTTGAATGTGTGCTGTCTGCTGTAGACTTCCGACGTTCCAGGCTGGGTTTCCTGCGCGCTTCAGGGTCTTTCTGACGGGGTTGCTCCGCCCGTCTCGGTGGTGGTCTTTTGCGCTGGAATGGTGTTCAGTGTGAACTTGGACTGATTGGGTGCAGCTCACAGCTGAGCACACCTGATCAGCGCCTGTGTTCGTAAGCCCCAGATTAGAAAACGTGTATTTTGTTGTTGTGATTGTGCACTTTGGCCATTTGAGGATGGTACTAATCTACATACAACGAATGGGCTTCTCCTTGCAAACTTAAAGCATGCTGCAAAATTCATCTTAATTGTCCTAGTATTTTTCATTCACCGAGTCATTCACCTACTGACTAATACGCCCTGCGATCCAAAACTCTGTTGCAAATAGAAATCTCAGTATTTATAATCTCCTCTCCCAACCTCATAGTCTACATGAAGTAGGTGTGATAAGTGTATTCAGTGAGCTGTGATGCTCTGTGGCATGTTCTCCGCATCCCATGCTAGTAATTAATAATAATAATAATAATAATAATAATAATAATAATGGCTAACACTGAGTGCTTACTTCCTGCCAGACGATATTATGGGCCCCTTTACGGACAATTCATTTGAACCTTAAAACAACCACATGAGGTATCATTACTTTTTGGCCCATGTTACAGATGTAGAAACTGAGGCTTAGAGAGGTTAAGTATTTCGTCCGTGACTACTCAGCTAGAAAATGGTTGGGATTCAACCCAGGTCTTTTTGACTACAAAACCTCTAACATAGTCCCATAATTGCTTTGCTTGAGGCCAGCATACATGTATTTATGTGTAGGGTAATGTGTTGCATTTGTTTTCTGTTTTTTCTCTGGTAATGGATCCAGCCGTTAACAAAGGTTTTCACTCAGTGTAAAATTGCCCTGTGAGGGAATTCAGCTCCAGTGAGTACAAGGTTCTGTTCAGTGTAGTGGTCTCCATTGTAAGAGGGTGCTGTGAATGGTTCTCCTGCCGACGGGCCACTCTAGATCTGTGAATCGGCGAGCCATGACGCCATACAGTTGGTTGGAAGTAAAGCTCAGTCAATAAAAATTCAGGTCTTTTAGGAAAATTATGAATAAATAAAACGACAAAGGATTATTGCTGTATTTATTTCCCAGGGGCTATAAGACAAAACATTTGATTCTTCGCTTTCAAGGAGCTTAAAATGTAGCGAAACATTTTCTATAAAACTAGTCTGCGTAGTCAGGGAAAGCTGTGAGTGAGAAAAATGCTGGCAAGTTTCCAGATGGAATAAAGGACATAGGAACTCAGATTTGCGGGGGATAGGTAAGCAGGATGAGAGTTAGGCTCAGAGACTCAGTTCTGTTACAGGTTTCTTACTCTTTGTATCTCAGCTTCCTCACCTACAGAGTGATAATACAGGGTAGGCAAAAGTAGGTTTATAGTTGTGAGTACGTGAAACACAGAGTTTAGTCTTGTATTAGTAATTATTTTTGTATTATTTTCCAAATGAGCAAGGGTAAACCTACTTTGCCTCATCCTGTAGTAAAACCCACCATGCCTAGACCACGGAATATTTGGTAAGGATCAGGAGAAAAATGACAAAAGTATATTGTCATATATAAAGTGTTATATGATAAAAAATACTGTGTTACCGAGGGAAGTTGAAAGGAGGCATAATTATAAATAATAACAGTAACATTTCCTTTTATATGACATGTCTGTCTGTCTGTTTCCCTAGGAGAATGCCACTCCGCCGTCATTCAGGCAGTGGAGGATTTGGACTTGTCTCAGGTTCTTCCTTTAGGTCGCCAGCATGGCATCTTAAACAGCCTGGAAGTAGTACTGAGGAACATCAGTCACCTGATCAGCGCATACTTACCCAACATTCTGCAGATCCTGCTCTGCATGACGGCAGCCGTGTCACACATCCTTGACCAGCGGGAGAAGGTGAGAGGGATCCACTGAGTCTGTGCTGATACGAGTCTGTGTTTTACTTGGGAAATTGGTTGGGACCTGGATACCTAACATCTTTCCAGGTTAAATCTTTCTTACGCAAAGCGTCTTGAAAACAGTTTTCCACGTAATGAGGATCTCCATTTTTATAAATATTTATGTATAGCCAGAAAATGTAAATTACAAGGAGGTGAAATAGTGAGTTCTACGTACATCTCAGAAATCAAAGTCAGGCAGAGTTTCATTTTAAGAGCCTAGAGAGGGAGGACATCTTCCGATGCTCATTTGTCCGGAGCAGTTGGGGAGAGATTAGAACACTGTTAGCACCCTTCTTGTTATTCTGACAAAGAGCCCCGGGCCTCTTAGAAGTGAGTGCTTGGTTGCCGTGAAAGTGGTGTTTTGAACAAAGACAAGCAGCAGACAGGACCAGCCAGCTAGCCGGCTGCCAGGGAAGAGGTTTCACGAGGTGCTGCTCAGTAAGTGTCTTCTGAACCGTGTTCAAGACAGCACATTCTGTTGGAATAGGCATGTGGCCAGAGAATACTGTTTGGGGTTTAGGGAAACTTAGTATCTTCATGGGCTAAAAGGTTCTTGGAGAAAATGGGGCTTGGAGTGCCGACCCAGACTCAGGCTTCTGCCGTTGATTCTCAGTTCAGGATAAACAGGCACAGCTTTAATGGGGCTGAAATTTATTTCCTTTGTTTTATCACTATGCCAGGTGAACTGCTTCTCAGTTATGGTCATGATAGCCAAAAACTGAGAGCCAAAATTTTATGCATCGTTTGGGGCTATGCATAGATATAAATCTGCTTTAGTAATGAAGCAATGTTCTGTGATTAACAAGATCCAGAGATTCGGAACACACCTTCCATTTTGGTAGGCACGGTTTTGTCTTCCTTGTTCTTCCCTTCATTCCTTCAGCAAATATTTATTGAGCCCCTACTATGTGTGAGCCACTGTTGTAAGCACTGGGATGGAGCAGTGAACAAAGCATTTGTCCATTTCCTTATTCAGTAAATATTTCACACGCGTCCCAGGCATTGTTCTAGGTTGGGGGAATGAGAAAGTTGAGGGCTCAGTGTCGTGGGGAGAAAAGTTATAAATAAATAATTAGAATAATGTTAGTTGGTGGCAAATTCTGAGAGGAAAATAAAATGAGACCCATCTACAGATCTCTAAAGTCATTCTTTGTGTAGCTTCCTCCTTCCTAGTACACTTTTCCTTGTGAATTCTAGCTGCTTGGCCCACCCCTCAAGCCTTGGCTGTGTCTTCCCATCTTAGAGAGATGACTGGGCTCTGCCTGGGTTCTTTCTTCTCACACTGGCGCCTGAAACTGGCCGGGCAGGATGACGGGGGATGTGTGGAGCTCACCTGGTCTGTTTCTTCTCTGTTGGGGCTTACTGCCATCTGCTGCCTGCTGTCCAGTGTCTGAGAATTATTGTTTCATATATTTGGTTCGGTTGTTCAGTGTCTGAGAGGGGAGGCTAAACCTGGTCCCCAGCTCCTTTTGACTAGAAGTGGAAAAACCACTGGAAAAGAGCAGGCAGGCATCATGTGAGAATTTTCTTTTATGCCTTAAAGTGGGTGACAGTGACTTTATCTCTGCGTTGATACACTAAATCTGAATGGTTAAAGACCATCTGAATGGTTATGAATGTTATAAACCCTCTGTAAGCCCTCCAAATTTATGGTTAACTTAGAAGTTAATCAGTAACACAGCCTTACTCCTGTGTCAACAGTCAGTAACTCAAAGGATCATTTGTGCAATTTCACAGTTCATTAGTCAGCGAGGTGCTAAGCTTCTTGAGTGGGAGGCAGTTCTCCTATTTTCTTTTTAAATTTTTGAACAAATCTAAAGACTTCTTTGAGGTGCTGTAAAGAATTATTGCACAATAATATTGCTACATTTGTGTGTTTGAGCTAAGTTTTACATTTATTTTTTGTGTTTTTCAGATCCTCCGAGGATCGAATGTGTATTGTGAGGATTGCTTTGGTTTTGTTTTATTTTTTCTGTACATTTAAACAATGGAGTAACTTCGAAATGTACATGAACTCACTCATGTTGGCTGTTCCTCTAGGAACTAAAGTTTACAATTGCTCACTTGCAGGGTTTTCTTTCTTCCAGCTTATTCGACAGTTACTGAGTAGACTGGGCAGCTGGCGCTGTGGTCATAGAAGTGAACAGAACTCAGGGATCCTACCCCACAGAGAGGGTTCGGGGGTGCAACTGGGGGAAAGGTTGCGGGGGGGGGGGCAGTGTCTGATTTGATACCATGCGTGCTAAGATTAGTTTCTCATTTGTTCCAGGAGATCAGGAGACCAAGTTGTTTTCAAATATCAGTAATAGGTTTTATCTTTTGTCAAACATGATACAGCTGATAATGAAAATATTACCAGTAGAATTGAAGCAGAAATTACTTATAACTGTGTCACCTTCTTATCCTTGCCTGTCATTTCCTCTGTCTTTATAACTTGTATAATGAGATAATTAATCACAAGTACATGGTAGAAAGTTGATGGGTATGTGAAATAACATTCCTCAAACTTGTACAGTAATGGCATCTTTATTCCTATTCACTTGAATTTAAAATGTGCTCTTTCAGTCCCGGCTGGTGTGGTTCAGTGGACTGAGTGCTGGTCTGTGAACCAAAAGGTTGCAGGTTTGATTTCTAGTCAGGGCACGTGCCTGGGTTCAGGGCCTGTTCCCCATTTGGGGATGTGTGAGAGGCAACCAGTTGATGTTTCTCTCGCACATTGATGTTTTTCTCTCTTTCTCCCTCCCTCCCCCTCTCTCTAAGAAGTAAATAAATAAAATCTTCAAAAAATAAAAATAATAAAAAATTCACTCTCTGATTCGAGTCCTTCTGTTGTTCACAATATCAGATTTTCATGACAAATAACTGCCCTGTTTGTTTTTTCATAGTATCTTGGTCCTAAGATGTGATACTTATTTATTAGAGCATCAATGTTATCTTCCTAATATACAGGGTGGTTCTTAGATTTTGATAGAGGTAATTAAAGTCATATGTAAAAATAAGTTGCCTCTTATAAATCCTGAGTCCACAGTATATTCATCAAGTGGAAAAACATTTAGGGGTTGAATCTCCCCCATTGTGTTTGGTTTTTACAACATTCTGTGCTTGGGAGAAGCCGCCCTGTGAGGCCTTTTTCTCTCTCTGCCTGGCCTGAACCTCTGCATCCTTAGAGATCCTGTACAAATTCTGCCTCTTCCATGAAGCTTTATTTACCCTTCTCGAATTTATAATTCCTCCCTCTTGGATGTCTTCGGCATTTTCAGTCTCTTACATAATTTAACACATTTTGCTTCAAAAGATGTTAGGCTGAGGCCAGGACAGTGGCTGTCATACTGTTGGACCCATAGGCGGGGGCTCAGTGGATTGCCTGAACAGGGCGCCTCCATGTTTGCGACTCCGGTTACTCTGCAGAGGGCGAGGTGCCAGCAGAAGCAGCAGTCCCTGTTATAGGAGAAGCTTCTGTTCGTTCAGACATCCCCCCACTCCAGCTTCAGTGCCTCTGCGGGGGCAAATTTCGTTTTCTTCCACATTGTGTTTTTCTTTGAATTATATATTCTGCGATCTCCCCATGCCTTGATTTATTTGCCTCATTTTCTTTTATTGCACAAGTATTCCATTGTATGGAGAAAGCATGAAATCTTAAGACTAATTTTAACAAGGATAATTAAAAACTTCTAGTTTTAATAGAGGTAAAAATAATAATAATACAAATGCGAAAGTGAAAAGGGCTCTGACTGGTGTGGCTCTGTTGGTTAGGCATAGTCCTGTGAAGCAGAAGGTCACTAGTTCGGTTCCTGGTCAGGGCACATACCTGGGCTGCAGGCTTGATTCCCGGTTGGGGCGCATTTGAGAGGCAGCCAGTCAGTGCTCCTCACATGAGTGTTTCTCTCCCTCCTCCCTCCCTCCGTTCCCCTCACTCTGAACATAAATACATTTTTATTTTAAAGGAATGTGACTTATTTGAAATGAAGGTTTTTCCTTTCATCTAAGGCTTTGTGATGGTAAAAAATATATTTTTTTTGGTTGAATGTTCTGTTTATAGGAAGAAATCAGGATTTTAAAAAATACTTTATTTATTTTTAGAGAGAGAGGAAGGGGGAGAGAGGGAGAGAAACATGGATGTGTGAGAGATACATCGATCGGTTGCCTCTTGCACACTTTAGCTGGGGACCTGGCCTGCAACTCAGGCATGTGCCCTGATGGAATCGAACGGGCGACCTTTCAGGTCACAGGCTGGCACTCCATCTACTGAGCCACACCAGCCAGGGCAGAAACAGGATTTCATCTGAGACAATTACTTCAATAGAAAAGTAAAACAATGTGGAAACAAAACAGTTGTTCCAGTTGTGGGGTTTTCTCCTGGGATACTCTAGTGTGATTTACTGGGCAGTGATGATGGAGCACAACCCTGTGTTGGGTTTTTTGGTCTCTGTTTCCCCATCTTGTTCAATGAGAAAACCAGTATGACTTGCTTAGTTGACCTTCCCTTGTGAATCAGAACCAAAGTCAACAGACTTAATAGCAAGATTTCGTTTGTTTCTTAGCTGTCTGAGCAAGAGCGCTTCCTTGAGAAGTCAAGAATTAAGGTGATGTCTATGACATTTTTTTAATAGAAGATCTCTGTTTTACAGATACAGCTAAGGTTTATCAACCCACTGAAAAATTTAAGGCGTCTTGGAATCAAAATGGTAACTGATATCTTTTTGGATTGGGAGTCCTATCAGTTCAGAACAGAAGAAATTGATGCCGTGTTCCATGGTGCAGTTTGGCCACAGGTAAATCTTGATTTCTACATTCCGCCTGGATACCTTTTCTTCTCGCCTTGTCATTACTGTGCCAGCATGGTCCAAACCCAGACGCGACTGCCTGTCATGGTCTTGTCTTTTACATCAAGGCTACCACCTAAAGCTCAAGAGCTAGTTTCTGCAATCCATGGCATTTATTCTTAAGGCTAATTTGAATATGATTGTGTCTCTTAAGCAAATGTAACGTAACTTTTTAGCACCTCACATGATGTGTCTCTGGATTTTAACAAGCAAGAGGGAAAATACACTTATTTTTGTTACACATTCCCTTGTTTGATTCTTTGGTTATAACCACTTGGATTGGTTATGGCAAAGCAGACTGTAGCAGAGCCTTAACTTTAGGAAAGATTTGTAGGTGCTTGAGTCTGTCATCTGAGCAGTCGAAGCCTAAACTGCCTGGTCCCTCAAGTGTCTAGCATCTCCACGTGCTTCTTTGCAGTTTTTCCCGTGCAGGTTTATTTTGGATTACCTATGTTTTCCTCAGTCTGTCCCTTAACCGTTAATCTCTGTTCCTTCGCTCTTTCATCCTCTGGTGCCGTTTCTGTGCTTGTTCAAGCCTTTCAGTTGTTATAGTCCTACAATTCTGCATATGGTTTTTATTTTACATTCTGTTTTTATTTTGTGTCCTAGATCACCAGGCTTGGATCTGAGAGTCAATACTCCCCTACTCCTCTGCTGAAATTAATAAGTGTCTGGAGCAGAAATGCAAGGTATGGCCTTTTCCCCCCTTTCAAAATGGCAGATTATGTTAGTCAGGGTCACTAATAATGTAACTTACGGTCTTTCCACACAGTGAACTACTGAAGGTGTGGTTAAAATTAATAAGGCAA
This sequence comes from Tonatia bakeri, assembly GCA_004024845.1. Classification (NCBI taxonomy): domain Eukaryota; kingdom Metazoa; phylum Chordata; class Mammalia; order Chiroptera; family Phyllostomidae; genus Tonatia; species Tonatia bakeri. The sequence goes on from PVIA01003979.1 coordinate 66,102, forward strand.
CTGAATCTCAAAATACATGGTTTAAAGCAAAATATTGCTGCTGACCAACATGTATAGTATAGTTCCTGAAAACGCTTGTAACGTGTGCAGATTGGAAATGCAGCAGAAAACGTCTAGGACACATGGGATGCGGTTGTGGCACTGCAGCACCTGCAGGTTTGGGTGGGCCAGAGTCGGGCAGGGCCTCTGCATGACAGGTCTTTGAGCGTTTGCAGTATTTATGGTTCTAAAAAGGGAAAAAATAGATAAAATAACATTTTGCAATTTAATGTAAAGTTAGCATTTTTTATCAAAACTTATACATGCTTGTTATTTTTACAGTTTCATTAAAACTTAAAAATCAGAAGTACTATAATTGATAGGGATCTTCTTCCATTGGTTAATTGGGTCGGCAATTTGATTTGGCCTGGCAAATGGAAAGTCAGAATGTGAAACACAGCAGATAGTGAAATCAGCACATAAACATTACCGTTTTCTGTGTGCTTGCTTAGAAATAAAAGCTTGCTTGTAATTGGCATTCTTCGTCCTTTTCCCAGTTCCCATTTAAAATCAGAAAAATTTCACAGGCTTTTTAGATGTTTCTGCATGTCTTCTGTTCTTTGTAAAGTCCCATTGAACCATACATACAGTTGTCATGCAGGATGTTCATTTATGACAAAGGCTGTGTACAGAGCCTGTATCTACTGATGCTTCAGAGATGCTGTGTTACAGACCAAATACATATTTACTGAGAAGTGTGGGAACTTCTTAGTAAAGGAGTATCCCATAAGACTGTCAGCTAATTTCTCCAAAGAAACCTTACAGGCAAGAAGGGGCTGAAAAGAAGTATTCAAAGCCATGAAAGGCAAAGGCCTACATCCAAGATGACTCTATCCAGGAAAGCTATCATTTAGAATGCAAGCGCAGACTTCCGGCCAAGATGGAGGCATAGGCAGTCGCATTGTGCCTCCTCGCGCAACCAAAACTAAGGACAACAAAAATTGAGAAACAAAAAACAACCAGTACAGAGAGAAATGAACTGAACGGAAGTCGGACTCCAGTACATCCAGACCGGTAAGGAGCGGCGGAGTCGGAGGCCTGCGGAGAGGGGTCGAGGGGTCCCGACAGGAAAGAGCGGTGGCTGGCAGGCGCAGGGCGCAGATGGCAGCGGACAGACTGATGGCGGACCCTTGGCTCGGGAGGCGACTAGCACACCCAGTGAGGGGCTCGAGGCAGCTGGCTGTCCGCAGCCACACATTCGCGCACAGACAAACTAAGCGAAAACAGGCAGCGACACGGACCTCGCGGCCCAGGGACCCAGCACTGCTGGGTTTCAAAGCTTAAGAGCCCCAACTGGGAGCTGAGGCCGGGAGACTTTCTCAGCCTCATGGGAGACTTCTTGGGGAAGCCCACAGAGTCCGAGAAAGTGCACCAGCCCACCCACCCGGCAGCCAGCACAGAAAGGGCCCAGTTTGCTTGTGGGAGGCCGTGGAGGGAACGGAAGTCCTAGAGAGAGCGGAGCAGGCGCCATTGTTCCCTCTCAGACCCCGCCCCCACATACAACATCACAACCCAGCGACCGGGGGACCCCGCCCTGGTGAACACCTAAGGCTCCGCCGCCCTTACGAAACAGCCGCAACCAAACCAGAGGAAAATAAAAAATAAAAAAGATGGCTCAAACAGAATTGAAAGCCCCAGAGCCAATTTTTTTTAAGTGACCGAGAGATAGCTGACCTATCAGATGCACAGTTCAAAGCACTGGTGATCAGGATGCTCACAGAATTGGTTGACTTTGGACATAAATTAGATGAACAAATGCAGGCTACGATAAGAGAAATGAAGGAAAATGCACAGGGAACCAATAGTGAGGGAAAGAAAACTGGGACTCAAATCAATGGAGTGGACCAGAAGGAAGAAAGAAACAACCAAACAGAAAAGAATGAAGAAACAAGAATTCAAAAAAATGAGGAGAGGCTTAGGGACCTCCAGGACACCTTTAAACGTTCCAACATCCGAATTATAGGGGTACCAGAAGGAGAAGAGGAAGAGCAAGAAATTGAGAACTTATTTAAACAGATAATAAAGGAGAACTTCCTCAGTCTGGCAAGGGAAATAGACTTCCAGGAAGTCCAGGAAGCTCACAGAGTCCCAAAGAGGTTGGACCCAAGGAGGAACACGCCAAGGCACATCATAATTACATTAGCCAAGATAAAAATGAAGGAGAGAATCCTAGAAGCAGCAAGAGACAAGGAGACAGTAACCTACAAAGGAGTTCCCATCAGACTGTCAGCTGATTTCTCAAAAGAGACCTTACAGGCAAGAAGGGGCTGGCAAGAAGTATTCCAAGTCATGAAAGGCAAGGGCCTACATCCCAGATTGCTCTATCCAGCAAAGCTTTCATTTAGAATGGAAGGGCAGATAAAGTGCTTCTCAGATAAGGTCAAGTTAAAGGAGTTCATCATCACCAAGCGCTTATTATATGAAATGTTAAAGGGACTTACCTAAGAAAAAGAAGATTAAAAATATGAACAGTAAAAAAAAAAGTCATCAAATGGAGGGTTAGCAACAGTGGAGTGGGAGGGGGAGAGAGGGGGAAAAGATGTAGAGAATAAGTAGCATAGATGGTAGGTAGAAAATAGACGGGGAGGGTACGAATAGTATGGGACATGTAGAAGCTAAAGAACTTACGACACATGGACATGAACTAAAGGGGGGAATGTGGGTGGGAGGGGATGAGCAGGGTAGAGGGGAGTAAAGGGGGAAAATGGGACAACTGTAGTAGCACAATCAATAAAATAAAGAATTTTTTTAAAAAAGAATGCAAGCGCAGATAAAGTGCTTCTCAGATAAGGTCAAGTTAAAGGAGTTCATCACCAACCATGCCATTATTATATGAAATGTTAAAGGGGCTTATCTAAAAAAAAAAAGATGATCAAAAACTATGAACAATAAAATGACAACAAACTCATAACTATCAATAACTGAAATAAAAAAACAAACTAAGCAAACAACTAGAACAGGAACAGAATCACAGAAATAAAGATCACATGGAGGGTAATCAGTGGGGAGGGGGAAGGGGAGAATGGGAGAAAAGATACCGGGAATAAGAAGCATAAATTTTAGGTACAAATTAGACAGGGGAGGTTTAGAATAGTACAGGAAATAGAGAAGCCAAAGAACTTATGTGTATGACCCATGAGCATGAACTAAATGGGGGGAATGCTGGTAGAAAAGGGGAATAAAGGGGAGAAAAAGTAGGACAACAATAATAGCATAATCAATAAAATATACTAAAAAATAAAATGAAACTTTGAAAAAAAAAAGAAAGCAGTTCTGTCACCTTTTCTACTTGCAAAAATTTTAAGAAAATGTATACATAATGGTTAAGAGTAGTCTCTGAAGCCACACAAACCTAGGTTCAAGACCTAGCACCACTCTGTTCTTTGGCAAAGTTGGCCTTTCCGAGCCTCAGTTTTGCCACCTATAAAGTGGAAGGAATATGTAAAGTGTCTTCCTTGGTGCCTGTCCATACTATGCCCAGTATCTATTGGACAAAAACATTTGAAGAATATCTCTTAGAACTTTTCTATCAGTGTGTTAAAGTTCCTGAGCTCTTTTCCCAGTAATGATGAATTTTTCAGGTTGACCTTCCTACTAGTGGCATTGCATCTCTAACTGTGAAACAACTGCTGATTGGCCCTTGGCTGGAACGCCTTTGTGCCCTCTGCCCAGTCTGTGGGCCAGGGTGCTCTCGTCCTTTGTGAGTCTTCCAGTATTGGGGATAGACTCATTCACCTCCCCCGGCAGGTCTCTGAACAACGCATATCCTGACACAGCAAATGTCTGTTTTGGTCTGTATCCCTAATTCCCATGTTGTAGTACGTTACATTTGTGTGAGTGTACAAACATTCACATTCTAAAAGGCTTTCAATGGAAAATACGACCTGTCTTCAATATCTTTGTTTTAGAAAGGGCTTTGACTTGGAGATCTGCGGTTCAAATCTCAGCTCTACCACTTACTAGCTCAGTGGCTTTGGACAAGCCTTTTTCTTCATCTGGAATGTAGAGATAATGATACTACCTCAGAGATCTGATGAGGATTAGATGGGAATAGTACATAAAGTGCTTAAGTATATATGTTTGTAAGGTGCCTAAAATAACTATCCCCAAATTTTAGATTTTACAGTAATTTTCCTTTTGAGTATCTTATTAATGTCTACAAACACATCTGTTTGTTAAACTCAATATGAAAATTCATGTGGAAGATGTTTTTAGAAATAAATACTGAGAAATAAGCTGACTATTTCAATATTTTTTTCTTGCAGATACTTCCCTTTTCTGGCTAAACAGAAACCTGGGCACCCAGAATGTGATATCCTGCTCAATGTTTTTGCCATTCTCTCAGCAAAGAATCTCTCTGAAGCCACAGCCAGTATTGTGATGGACATAGCCGATGACCTTCTCTCCCTGCCAGACTTTGAGCCCACGGACACAGTCTCAAGCCTGCCGGTGACGGGATGTGTGTTCCCAGAAAGTGCAGATGGTATGTGTGCCGCACAAAGCAGAAGATTCCTAGACTTTGGAGGTAGCGTTTTCCCTCAGCAAGGAAAAAGTCGGTAGAATTTGACTCTCTCACTAAGTTATGCTATAAAGTTTCTTTTCTCTAACAATTTACACAAACTGAGTTTTCTTTGCATTGGTAGAGATTCAGGTTACTTAGGCTCCAGAAAGCTCAACTGTCCTCCAGGCAATCATCAAATGCTTTCCACTGCCAAGTCTGAGTTCTTCCTGCCATGTCGTCCTACCAGCTCTTTCACCACTGCCAGAAATGGTTTAAATAATGCCTCAGGGGTGTCTTATTATATACATTTGTTGTTTAGCTGGTGATGCAGCTACTTATTCTAAGAAAAAAGTTACTTAGTCTTTAGAGTTGAAGTTTATTACATTTTCACAGTAGCTAAGTGCTTTCCTTGTCTGTCATTATGAAGATATTGTACAATTATCCTCTAAGAGAATAGTTAATTAAAACCAAAACATTTGTCACCGTGTATTTCAGAGTATATCACAGCAGGAGGACGATTAATTCTACCTCATGTACCTGCAATTCTCCAGTATCTCAGCAAAACCACGATAAGTGCAGAGAAGGTGAAAAAGAAAAAGAACAGGACACAAGTCAGTAAGGAACTTGGCATTCTTTCCAAGTAAGTGATACATGTCCTTAAAAGATAACATTACCATCCATGGTTTTATTTTAAGTTAATGTAGAGTTCTGTTTCTCTGCTGGAGTGTTAATTAGAAATCTTTTATGACATCTGCCTTCATTTAACTAAAAAAAGAGAATGGACCACAAAATTCTAAAGTAGACTAACAGATTTGCTTACTTTGCCTGTGCATGTTCAGTTAAAATTTTGAGTTACATGAAAGAACAGTTCTGTTTCAAGTAGATCTCACAGGGGTCTCTTAAGATTCTCTTTGGCAACAGACCTAATAGTACATATAATTACGATTTCTATAAAGTGCAAGGTCAGTAAACCTGAGTACAAAAATATGATTGTACCTTAAGCTGTAATTGTTTTAGGACTTGTTAAAACTTTGCTATATTTTTTTGTTACTCTCAGCAACAACAAAATATGTTAGAATCTTCCAGAAACTTCTTTTAAATATTTTATTTATACTACTGTATTTCAAAGTTCTGCAGAGAGTGGGAACCATACTAAATGCACTCACTAAGCTTTATCACAGGCCATGGTAGTGCAAAGGTGATGGCAGATTAGGCACCGGAAAGAGCTGCTCTGCCCCTGCCTTGCTGGGTGAACGACCTCTCTGAGTCTCGGCTTTCTCTGGGAGAAATGCAGCTTGTAAACCCTTCATTGCAGAGCTGTGGTGGGAGTTACATTGTACTGCTTTATATACTCTTCAACAAATCTTGGCATTTAAAAATGTTATTTCCTTGAACTAAGAAATGACTAATTGCCAGAAAAGCTCTGGCCTCAACCCTAACCCACCTACACAGACAGTCAGATGTTACGAAAGCAATAGAATAGCAGCCTGAGCCTGCAGCTGGAAAGAAGGAGCACCGCTCACTGCCGAGCGAAACTTTTTATACTTTTATACACGCACACACACTTCAACATCTCCTGTGCCTTTCTTTCCTCCCTGATGTTTTTCTACAAAAAGTAACTCCTTAGAGAAATACTCGTAGTTTGTGTACTTTTCTTACCTAACAGTTTTTTTCCTTCTCCAGGATCAGCAAACTAATGAAAGACAAAGAGCAGAGTTCTCTGCTCATTACACTCCTGCTTCCTTTCCTCCACCGTGGCAGCGTCCCTCAGGTACAAGTGAATGCACAGGGCATGGACTGTGTCTGTGAGGTGGCACTTCATTAGGTTCATTTGTGAACAGTAATTTTATTGGTTAGGTTCTATGATGTATTTATCTTAAAGCATTTGTGAAAAGGCTTTAAATAGAAATATAAAATGGAAAATAGAAATTGGGACAGAATCGGGATGCAGGCAGGCAGGAACGTGAAGACGTCACCATCTCCCGTAACAGTAAAAGTGTTAGCCCGTTGTTTTCCTCTGTTTAGCGCCTCATCCATTTCAGGATGCTTTTTTCCTGTCTGACTTCAGAGTGACAAATCTGCAACCCAAGCAGTGCGTCATGTCATCTTAAATGTGGACCACAGTGGCAAAGCTGAGTGAAAAGTCAGACTGTTCTAATACTTACGTACAGCTAAGCGCTTCTGACGTGATTTTCAAACCCTAGTTCAGACTTGACTCCGAGTGTCCCCGTGGCCCGCACTCGTCTGTGGGCCTCAGTAGTGACGCTGCACGTCCGTCATGGCGTCGTCACTCAGTGCAGCAGACCACAGGTCTGGAGACATCGGAGGCCTGCATTTTTCTTTAGCAAGCTCATGTTTCTTGGCTGTTTTTTGGCTTTACAGTAGACGCAAATTTGTTTCAAAATCATGCATATTTTCTATTAGAATTAAAGAAAGAAATTGTTAATGGACATTATTGTGGGTTTTATGTTAAAATGGCTAAGAACTCTTAAAAGGCTATGAAATAACTTTTCCAATAACTAGTTTTACTTCTTATTCATAATTATCTTTTAAATGTAATCTTTATTGTATTTTTGCCAATACCATTTACTCCCATTATACCCCCTCCCCCAGCAGTGACCACCCTGTTGTCCATGTCCATGAATCCTTTTTCCTTTTTGTTCAATCCGTCCACCCCCAACCCCCACCCCCACCACTAGCTGTCATCTGCCCTCCCTCCATCTATGTATGGGTCTGTCTCTGTTTTTGCTTGTTAGTTCAGTTTGTTCATTAGATTCCACATGTGAGTGAAATTATATGGTGTTTGTCTTCCTCTTACTGGCTTATTTCACTTAGCATAATGTTCTCCAGGCCCATCTGTACTATCGTGAAGGATAAATTTTTTTTTACGACCAAAGGGTATTCCATTGTGTAAATATCCTATTGTTGTTTTATTTCTTCATTTATTGATAGGCTAATGGACACTTGGGCTGCTTCCCTATCTTGGTGATTATAAGTAATGCTGCAATGACCATAGGGGTGCTAATGTTCTCTTGAATTAGTGTTTTGGATTCCTTCAATATATTCCCAGTAGTGGAATTGCTGAGTCAAAAGACAGATCCATTTTTAATTTTTTGAGGTGTCTCCATACTGGTTTCTACAGTGGCCGCACTAGTCTGTGTTCCTACCGACAGTGCAGAAGGGCTCCCCTTTCTCTACATCCTTGCCAGCACTTGTTTGTTGATGTATTGATGATAGCCGTTCTGACAGGTGTGAGATGGTATCTCATTGTGGTTCTAATTTGTATTTCTCTGATGATTAGTGACGTTGAGCATCCTTTCATATGTCTATTGGCCATCTGTATGTCCTTTTTGGAGAAGTGTCTGTTTGGGTCCTTTACACATGTTTTAATTGGGTTGTTTGTTTTTTTTGGTGTTGAGTTTTGTGAGTACTTTATAAATTTGGGGTATTAACCCCTTATCAGATATATAGGCAAATATGTTCTCCCTTTCTGTGGGTCTTTTTATTTTGTTGATTATTTCCTTTGCTGGGCACATAATTATTTCTTTTCTGTGCTGTAATATATTAAAGCCAAGTTGACCAGTTTTATAAATTACTGAAATATAATTTTTCTTAATATTCCTTCTTAAGGATACAGAGGTTGATATTCTGGTGACAATACAAAATCTATTAAAACATTGTCTGGAGCCTACAAGCTTCCTCAAGCCTCTAGCAAAACTCTTCTCAGTTATTAAGAACAAGCTGTCAAGACAGTTGCTTTGCACAATTTTCCAGGTCTGTGATACTCATTTTTACCCTGAATCACCTCTGTGAGTGGGAGCATGGAATTGATAGGAGGTGGGCAGAAAAGTTAAGGTTTTACTCACTAATACACTGTTTCCATTCCTTTTAGACTCTTTCTGATTTTGAGAGTGGGTTAAAATATATCACTGATGTTGTCAAGGTAAGAAAGAAAATCTTATTTCACTTCTGTTTCAGTAATGCTATCAATTTTATTTATTTAAGATTTATATGCCTTCACTTATATGGTTTGAATGGCATTTCTCATAGCTCAATGCCTTTGATCAAAGACACCTTGATGACATCAACTTCGACGTCCGCTTCTCGGCGTTCCAGACCATCACCGCCTACATCAAGGAGATGCAGACTGTGGATGTTAACTACCTCGTTCCAGTGATGCATAATTGTTTCTATAATCTGGAGGTAGGTGTTTATAGCTAAACTTGTGAAATTTTTTTTAATGTTTTGATAATACAACTACATGATCTAATTTCTTAATCTGTGTTTTGAGGAAGACAAGGGTTTTTTAATATAAAATTTATTTTAGTTGCAGAATATTCCTGATTGTTATTTGCATGATTTGAAAGACCAAGATTTTGAATAAAGCATGTGGACGTCAGAAAGCTGTGTGTTAGATACAGGAATCCATAGAGGCAGAAATTAAATTAGGGGTTACCAGTGGCTCCAGAGGGAGGGAGGTATGGGGAGTGGCTACTTATTGCTACAGAATTTGTTTTGGGGATGACGAAAAGTGTTCTGAAGTTGTCCCTGCTGGTGTAGCTCAGTTGGTTGGAGTGTCATCCATTAACTGAAAGGTTGCAGGTTCAATTCCTGGTCCGGACGTACACCTAGGCTGCAGGTTCAGTCCCTGATCCAGGTGCCTGTGGAAGGCAGCCAAATCGATGCTTCTCTCACAGTGGTGTTTCACTCTCGCTTCCTCTCTCCCTAAAAAGCAATGGAAAAAATGTCCTCAGGTGAGGATAAAAAAATGTTCTGAGTTTAGATGGTGGTGATGGTTGCACCACCTTCTGAATATACTAAAAATTGCTGAATTGTACACTTTAAATGGGTAAATTTTATGGTATGTCAGTTATGTCTCAATTTTTCAAAGTTACGTCGCTAAATATTTGACAGTTTTGTCCCTCATATTGATATAGTAGAAATAAAAGGAGGTGAGACTATATTAAGGAGGTGTGTACCATGTTGCTGAACTGAATTGAGACCCCAAACCAGGGGAAATGAAGTCTTTAATTAATAGTTAATCATGTAATGGCATCAGTAATTTCTTTGTGGTATTTTATAGTTATTCATTTGATATTAAGGATTGTCTGATACATGAAAAAGTAATCTCACCAATTGGGTCTCATTCTCTATATATCATGTCAAATTTAACACAGGGAATTCTTTGTGTATCTGTGTGTTTTCTTTTTTTTTTTTGAGGGGGGTTCTTTTTTTGTTTTCTCCAACACAAGGAGTTCTAAATTGCTGCCTGTTTGGCAGGCTTGGAAATACTTCCCCTGTATTCACTGCCTACATTCTCAGGCCAGGAACTCAAGTGCAACTAACCAGAATTATAACCAGCCAACTCTGTCATTTTCTGTGATCATCTAATACTGAATATTGAAAACGGCTTACTGAACCTTTTACTGTTTGCTTTGAGAAATAAAATTAGTTAAAAAGTCTGTATCATAATATTTTCTGAAACTGGGTGACACGTCTCAGCAAGCGTGGTACTTCAAAGTCATTTACTGTGTCCCTCACAGCCCTACGTTTGGTTCTTCCTTAGGGGTGACGTCCTCGTGGGACATTGCTTAGTAGGAGTTTTTATACAGCGCAGTGGCAGAATTTTGTGAACTTTTTAATTATGAAAATATTCCTTATTATACTTAGTTACACGGAATAATTTGGGTGTTTTTCTAATTTCCAGTTAGGAGACATGTCTTTAAGTGATAATGCCAGCATGTGCTTGATGAGTATCATCAGAAAGCTAGCTGCCTTGAATGTCACAGAGAAAGATTACAGGGAAATCATTCATCGTTCGCTCCTGGAGAAACTGAGGAGAGGATTGAAGAGCCCGACAGAGGTATTGGGCTTTGCAATTGTTACTTTATTTTGATGTACTTCTTACTGCCCGTGGTTTTGTGTCATGTCTTTGTTTTTCCCTACTTTTTCTGTTTAGAAAAGCAGTCAGCTTTGGTATGTTTCATTAAAATAGTTGATTGTGTAAAAATATTTACCACATACTTGGGAGTGGGAATGGAAAGAGCAATCACTTTATGATTTTATGTAGTTTGTTTATACCATGGGAATGTTTTACTTTTTAAAAAAGTTTAATGGCTGTGTTTCTTTGTATTATCTAGGAAGCAAATTCTTTTTAAAATAAGTTTTTTTTCTCAATTTACAGAGTGTTCAACAGGATTATACCACACTGCTTTCTTGTTTAATTCAAACCTTTCCAAATCAGCCAGAATTTAAAGACTTGGTGCAGCTCACTGACTGCCATGACCCGGAAGTGGACTTCTTTGAGAATATGAAGCACATTCAGGTAGAAGACATTGCTGCTTTCTAACCCCCGCCTGTAAAATAAGCATTGCAAACAGTTCTGTCTCATTGAAAAAGATGTATTTTAATTTGTCAAAAAGTTGTGAGCATCTCATTCCTTGGTCTTCATGGTATCAGCCAGCTTTGCGTAGGAGATGGTCATTTCCTGGAGTCTGATTTCCTTGGTGGTATCACAAACTGCAGTAATAGTGTTACCTTTCTCCGCCGTTTCTAAAGAAGTCTGAATGTTTGGGGGTCCATTGTTAAGCGAGTGCTACGGATTATGTCTCCGGAATCAAGTCAAGGCACACAGGTGTTTGCTCATGTAACACAGACTGGATTTCACGCCTTAATCTTTTCATGCAAAAGGAACACGATACTGAAATGGAGCCGGTTGTGGGTGAGATTATTCAGTAACTGATTCATATTTTATCTAACTCATAGATCCACAGAAGAGCAAGAGCCCTGAAGAAACTGGCAAAACAACTAATGGAAGGCAAAATCGTGCTGTCCTCTAAATCTCTTCAGAATTACATCATGCCTTATGCCATGACTCCAGTTTTTGATGAGAAAATGCTCAAGGTAGGATATTAGATCCAGAAACCAGTAACCCTCCTCCCGTGCCGTGCCACACTTTCCAAAGTGCAGGTGGCGGAATGGAATCTGAATTCCCGGGCATGTGAACTGATGATGTCACCTCAGTTAGAGGCTTGGAACAGTTCCGAAGCCCTTCGGATGGTGCATGGCACATAGTAAATGCTCTATAAGTGGTGGTTATATTCTTATTCTTGCTGTGATTAGCTCATCGAAGGCCAACCACAGAATATTTCCCGTTAGAAGTGACCACATTACCAAGGCAGCATACTTTTTAATTTTGTACCACAGGGCTTAAACTCCACTGATCAGTGGAGTAGTTGTCTTCCCAAATGGCTCTCAGAAGATGAAATAAAACAGTAGCTGCCTTTTCTGTAGCACTGTACCAGTTACAGGCACTATGGTTGGTGCTTGACTACGTACTATTACTTCTCCCTCACCACAGCTCAACCCTGTTTGGCAGAGACTGTTACCACTTTCTCATAAGAGAGTAAAATGAGAGTGAGGTTATGTAACCTTCTCTGAGACATGCAGTTTCAGACCCAGTGTTTGAATTTAGGACTGTCTTCACCATTATGCTATATCGTGCTTAGAATAGAATAGTGCTTGGCACACGGTAAGGACTTAATAAATGTTTATTGATTAAATAGATTAAGGAAAGATAGTACCCAGAAATTCAAATCTAATTGAGGTAATATCAGGACTTGTGGCTTAAATTTATACTTTTATTAATTACATAGTCTTATACAAAGATATATTTGCTCTGTTGTTTCAGGGTATTAAAAAATGTTTTAAAAATTACCTAAGTAAATAAGAGAATGCTCCCTTAAATTCCAGTTTAAAGAATCAGTAAGCACAACCAACTCGGAGTGTGATGGCAATAAAATAGGGAAGAGGGGTAGATGGAAAAAGAAATTATATTTAGGTTTGGCCAGCTTTATTATAACATATCTTTTAGTAGTCTTTTATTTTTAACCTGTTTGTGACTTTACATTTAAAGTTGTTTGCTAGTAAGATAGCTTTTTTATCCAGTCTGACAATCTCTGCCTTTTCATTGGTTGTCAGCCATCTCCATTCAACGTGGCGATTAACATGATTGGGTTTAAGTCGGTGGTCTTGTTGGTTATTTTTCCCTTGTTCCAATTTGTTTTCCTTTTCTTCTACCTTGTATCGGATCAGTTGGCTGTTCTTTAGAGATTTGGTTTCCTCTCTGCCTGTTTATTGGTTATCATTGTATAGGTTTTACCCCTACATTAGATTTAAACCACTCACACAATAAATGCATTGTTACTTTTGCTTTAAACAATTGTCTTTTAAAGAGATCTTTTCAAATAAGGAAAAGATCTTTATTATTTGCTTACATATTTAGATACAGATAGTAATCCTGTATCATTTTACTCCTGAGAGGAAGACTTCCTTTAAATTCTACTGGTGACGAATTCTTTCAGTGTTTGTCTTTTCTCACCTTCGCTTTTGGGAGATAATGTTTCAGGGTTTTTCCTCCCAGTGCTATGAAGATAATGCTCTGCTGTCTTCTGGGTTATATAATTTCCCATGAGAAGGCATTCTTATTTCTGTTTTTCTGAGTGTAATGTATTTTTTGCTTTTCCTGGCTGCCTTTAAATTTTTCTCCTTATCACTCATTTTAAGCCATTTGATTACAGTGTATCTTACTATAGTTTCCTTCATGTTTCTTGTGCTTGAAGTTACTTTAGCTTCTTGGATTTATGGATTTGTACTTTTCATTAAATTTCGAAAGTTTGAGTCATTGTTTTTTCAAAGATGTTTTTGGGTTCCCTTCGTGCCTTGGGAGACCCCATGTGTATTAGGTCACTCCAAGATGTCCATAACTCATTTAAGCTCTTAAACATTTTGTTACGGTGTTCATTTTGTTTTATTTTCTGTTGCTGCACCTTCAATTACAGTAATCTTTTTTTCCACACTATCTTATGTGCTTTTAATTCCATCTGCATATTATCCCTTACAAATTGTTTTTTTTCCATTTCCAGAAGTTCAGTTTGGGCCGTTTTTATACCTTACATGTTTTTCCTCAATATACTCGTGTTGTTCTCTCCATTCTTGATGATATGGAATAAAATTATGTCAGTTGTCTTACTGCCTTCACCTTCTAAGTCTGTCTATCACCCCTGTCATCCCTGGGTCTGTTTCTGTTGGTATTTTTCTTCTCGTTAGAGATTATTTTTCTGCTACTTTCGACATCTGTGTGGCTTTCCTCTCTGTGTAGCTCTTTCTGGTACTCTGGCAGCTGAGTGCCTGTGGACTCTGCCAGCTGTTTCCTCAGCTCTGCCTCCTTCACATAGGACGGGGCCTTTCTGGGTTTCCTTTCCTGGCTGTGACCTGACTGTTCTCCCCATACAGTGACTCGGTGATTGCAGGGTGCTCTTCATTTGTTACGCTTCCTGCCAGGGACACTGTCCTGCACCGTGTGACATCTGAAGTCTGAAAATTGTTGTTTCGTATGTTTTTGTCTGCTTTTCTAGTTTATGGTGTGAGGGCAAATCCAGTTCCTATTCTCCGTCATTGCAGGAAAGGAAAGAGAGGTCTTCGAGGAGTGTACTTTTGAATGTTAAGCAGTGCAGAATATGGTTAACTTGGGCATTTGTCAACTTTTCCACATTGAATTAACTTCATTCACGGTCTGTGGGCTTGAACCTATTAGGGAGGCCTGAGTAAGCTCAAAATGTGTTAATATCTTTTAATGAAAGGATGGTGGCATTTCTTGAATGGACAGCATTTTTTCTCAAGGGTGGAAATAGAGTATACTTTGAGCATTCTTTTCTATAATTGCAAATCACCTTTTGTCTAAGCTTTTTAATGTACAAAGTTACCTCTGTATTTCATTTGCAAATGCCTTCTTGATGCTGATGCTCTTGGTTTGTTTTACAGCATGAAAATATAACCATCGCCGCCACAGAGATCATTGGAGCTGTGTGCAGACATCTCCCGTGGCCAGCGTATTTGTATTACTTGAAACACTTCATTCACGTCTTACAGACAGGGCAGGTCAATCAGAAGTTGGGTGTCAGGTATAGTCAAGCTTCTTATTTTTGTTATATTTTTAAAATATAAATTTTTTGTTACTTTCTCAGTCTTTCTGTGATCTAATTTTACATTTTATTGAGGTAATGATAATGTTTGTTAAAGTCAAAAATACCATAAACCGGTAAAAATTATTTTAATGTTTTTATATCTTTGAATTACCTTTCCTTTTAATCATCAAATGATGTTATTAAACAACCAAGTATTTCTGTGTATCTTTTCTTAACAGCTTGCTAGTAATAGTGTTAGATGCATTCCACTTTGACCACAAAACTCTTGAAGAACAAATGAGAAAAATTCAGAATGAAGAAAGTAAGTTTTAAAACTTCCTTAAACTAGATTTTCATTTTGTGTTTGGATAATTTATGATAATGAAGTAAAGATGGCAAAATTCAATTTATTCCTCTTTTTTCGCTCTTGTAGCAATGACTAGTCAGGTAGAAGTTAAAATGAATATTTTGAGTATACTTGTAAAAACTTATTTAACAATAGAGAAGGCCAGTCTAAACTATATAGGTGAAAAAATCTGAGCTATAGATTATTTACATAGAAATCCAATAGTATTACATTCATGTTTAAAAAGATTGTTTAGCAATGAATGCAAAGAAAGTATAAGAAAAGAATTAAAGGTTAGTGTAAGAATTAATGAAATATGAAATAGATACAATAAGAAAGGATCCTCAAACTAAAAATAAGTATTTGACAAGATTATAAATGGACCAATCACTGAAAATGAAAGGCATAATAATATTAGGAACTTAAAAGGTCACAATTAAATGAAAAGGTAAAATATATTATGATCTTTGTATTTACAAATTTGAGTACTTGACTGAAATGTACAAAATCTAAGAAAAATAAAATATAAAAACTGACTTCAGAAGAAATAGAAAATCCAGATGAATCTATAACCACTAAAGGAATTAAATTGGTTATTAAAAACCTTCTCCTGATGAAATTGCTAGCCTCAGACTGTTCTATAGGCAACTGTTCAAGAAATGAATAATTCCAGCCTTTACACCAGCTCTTTCAGGTGATTAAAAGAGGGCTCACCTCACTAACTCAGAAAGTTGTGATAACTGGTTAATGGAATTTAACACATTAGCATATGAAAATATTGGTCATCTAAATAGACACAAGGGAAATTTTGATTAAATTCAGTATCTCCCTGGCTGGCGTAGCTCACTGGATTGAGCTCGGGCTATGAACCAAAGGATTGCCAGTTCAATTCCTAGTCAGGGCACCTGCCTGAGTTATAGGCCAAGTCCCCAGTGGGAGCCATGTAAGAGACAACCACACATTGATATTTCTCTCCCTCCCTTCCCCTCTCTAAAAAATAAGTAAATCTTTTTAAAAAGTAAAAAATAAATCTAATATCTATGTGTTATAAAAGCACTTATCAAGCAAGGAATAAATAACATTAATCTATTAAAAGATGCCTTTAAAAACCTAATGCAGCATCATAGTTAATTGTAAAAGTTTAAAAATCTTTGCTTTGAAGCCAGAGTGAGGCAAGGACCTTCCACTGCTGCTTATATCGAATATCAAACTTGCAGTACAGAAAAATAAGGAAAAGAATGGATACTCAAGCAGGCCAAAGTATGTATCCTAATTGTTTTGGGTAAAAAGGTTGAAATATTCTGGCCGTCAGTTTGCATTTCTCCAACATTCTAACTCAAAATTTTCTAATTCTTTGATTCATAGCAAAATCATTCTAGAACCACAATAGTGAATCGAGAAGATGATTTGATGTGTAGGAACCACTTGTGTTTTAAACAATGTACTAAAGCCCTGTCACGGTTTACCTTTAGCCAGTTGAATCTGCATTTTGCAATTTTGCATAAATAGAAACTTAAAAACATAAAATAATTAATTTGCTTAACTGTCTCTTTTTTTCTTATTCTGAAGTTTAAAGCACTTTTTTGAGTTCCTACTGTGAGCTGGGATTTTATAGACACTGTGTCATTTGTTCTCATAAGAACCTTAGTTACTGGTTACCCAGTATGTTTGATAGGAGAAATTAAGTTTCAGAAATGCAAAGTAACTTTCCCAAAGCTACACAGCCAGTAGGCAAAACAGACTAATAGCTTCCATTTTGGGAAAGTCAGTGAAGTGTCAGAACCATACAGGGTCCGGCACGAATAAGGCCCCTTTTTTATTACAAAATCATAGACGTGTAATTCTGTAACATAACAGTGTCACACTCAAGCACACCATATGACATTTTAGGTGAAATGTTCAAATTAAAACTATAAATTATTACACCCATATTATTACCCTACCAACCACACTCAAGCAGGCATTACTTCTGCTGGGCGCTGTATTCTAGGCGCATTGTAGACTTTATCGCATTTAATCCTCACAGTGGCCTTACAGGGTAGATGCTGTCTCCGTTTTACTGGTGAAGACTGCAGAGCCCCGAGGGTTAAGTTAACTGGCTGTGGTCACGGGGCTGGTTAGCAGAACCAAGGCTAGACGCCACCCACAATTCTGTGCTGCGGGACTTTCTTTAATAAACGGAACCCCATAGTAAGGAGCATTTCCGCATGAGAACTGATGGCTGCCGTTAGGATTTTCATGCTTGTGAATGTAGGTTTTTACTGTCAGAAACCGCCAACCACAGTACTTTGGAAGCTTTTCTTTTGCTTAAGATCCTCCTCCCCCACTAGCCTCCCAGTGTGTTCCCAAAGTTCACACTCTTTTATAATTGTCAGTGTACTTGTCTCCCTTCTTCATTAGACTAAACTCTGAGGAAGCGAAAAACAGACAGACAGACATAAAAAACATAACCCTCCCATTGACTGTGGTTTCTTCAGCACTTAGCTTGCTGAAGTTGGTGACCAGACATTTTTTATTAGATGTTGATAGAAAAGACTGCTCCACACAAGCGTGTTGTTTCCTTATATGACTTAAGGTGACTTTTGTCGTTTACTAAACATAGACCCAGCAGAAGTGCTTGGGTTACCAGAGTTGGAAGCCATGGAATTAGAGCTTTCGGGTGAGGAAGAGGTGGAAACTCGATGTGAGAATGTGTCAGGCCTCATCGAAGAAGCGGGACACCCTGATCCAGCCGATGGTGAAGGAGCACCAGCGAAGGAAGCCGAGTGTACCGCCGAGTCCTCCTCTTGCCTTCCGCAGAACAAGGAAGAATTGGAGAGAACGATTAAAAATATCCAAGGAACCATAACAGGGGACATCCTGCCCAGGCTACATAAGTGCCTGGCATCTACGGTAATCACTGTGTCTGGGGCCCAGCAAGCCTGTGTGAATTGGGGTGTTTGTGGGGGGCTGTGTCAGCCTTAGGCTCCGGACTGTTGATTGACTTCCGCTTTTGGATTTTCTTTAATCTCAACATTTCACGATTCACCTCCTTTCCTGTCTTGTCATCTTCAGGTTCACCTGCTGCAACGAGGCAGTAGTGTTCCTTCCTCATTATCATTTTCATACGGTAGACATATGCTTTTTCGTCTCTGAAGTAGATGGTGACATGACCCCCATTTCTAGAACAGGTTATTAAAATTAGAGTCTGTTTCCCTTTTTTACTTCTTGGCCACTTCTCTGCTGTTCAGAATTATCCCCCCTGGCTAACAGGGAGCCTCTAGCAGTGGACCCTCATGAAGCCAGAGCCCTTCCCACTGAGTGTAAAACATGGGTTAACTGTGGCCCTGGCCTTGAGTCTGGCCTGCAGCCTGTCTTTTTAGTGGAATTTTATTGGAACACACTGACATTTATTTATTTGCATATAGTCTAATTCTGCTTTTGCATTACCACAGCAGAGTTGAATAGTTCCAACAGAAAGCAAACCAAAAATATTTACTGTCTGGCCCTCTAAGAAAAACTTTTGCCAGCCTCTGGTGTAAAATATTGACTTGGTCATTTTATATTTTAGTAATTAATCTTATTTGAAACCCTGTATTTCTTACGTACCAGCAGTGTCACTCAAATACTTGAAAGTCCCAACTGATAAAAATTTTGTATGAGTTTTATATATTTCTCAGCAGTTGTAACCCACATTAGTAAAAACTTGGCTTTATTATTTTTCTGATTGTTCCTTTGTAAAAAATTTGTATTTTTATTATTTATACAATTTTTAGAGGCTTATTAAATTCCATAATTTAGGATGTTTTTTTAACTTTACTTTTAATATTGGCACTATTACAGATGTCCCCATTTTCTCCCCCTTTGCCCACCTCCACCCAGTCCCTGCTCCTCCTTCCCTCTGGCGATCTCCACACTGTTGTCTGTGTCCATGGGTCATGCATGTGTGTTCTTTGGCTGACCCCTTCACCTTCTTTCACGCAGTCCCCTCCCTCCCTCTCCCCGCTGACGGCTGTCAGTCTGTTCCAGGTATCCCTGCCTCTGTTTCTTTTTTTTTTTTTTTTTTTGTCAGTTTATTGTGTTTGTTAGGTTCCACATAGAAGTGAGATCATATGGTATTTGTCTTTCTCTGACTGGCTTATTTCACTTAGCATCATAATCTGCAGGTCTGTTTTTTAAGGCACTATACTTAAAAATGGATGTAAGCTATATCAAAAGAGCTTATCTTTCAAATGAAAGGTTTCGGTGTTGGTAGGTCCCTGATCCATTTATTTCAGTTCTACTTTAACCTAATTTTTTCTCACAGACTAAAAGGGAAGAAGAACACAAGCTCATAAAATCCAAGGTTGTGAATGATGAAGAGGTGGTTCGAGTTCCTTTAGCTTTTGCCATGGTTAAACTAATGCATTCCCTTCCACGAGAAGTTATGGAAACTAATCTGCCAAGGTATGTTGTGTTACAGTTGGAAAAGTTTCGTGAAATCAAACATTGGTTCTTTCTTCCTGACTTTTGAATCTCTTTTATCAGGAAGAAGAGAAGTACTGTCGTAATTTGCTGTGGTTTACAATCCTGATTGGGAGTGTGGGGTCATGGGCAATTAAGAGAGGAAAAGGGCGTTAATATTTTTATGTGCTTACTTGTTTTTATTAGTCACTTTTTAATTTTCTGATTTTCCAGTGTTTTGCTGAAAGTGTGTGCCCTTCTCAAGAATAGAGCACAAGAAGTCAGAGACATTGCACGCAGCACTCTTGCAAAAATAATAGAGGATTTGGGTGTGCACTACCTACAATATATTTTAAAAGAATTACAGACTACCCTTGTCCGCGGATATCAGGTAAACCGCATCATGTGCCTCATTTTCAGGTTGGATTGGAGTTTACGTGTGTGCAGTTCGAACACTGAGTCACGGTGCTGTGGGTCAGTCTTCAGTGTGGCTGATCTGCCGAGGTAGCAATCAAGAAGAGTCAGAAGTTTCTAATCAGCATTTTAAAAAGCTCCTATATTTCATTTTTTAAAAAATTACAGGTCTAGGTTACATAACCTGTCATTTTCTCTTAAGTCACCATATCAAGTTCTGCATTCTCTTGAGTTTTTCAGAAGATTCTTGCTGAATGCATATTGAATGTATTGACACAAATGTGAACAGTAAAGAACCATATGCTCTGTTTAAGAGTTGAAAAATATGGCATAAAAATACTATCTCCAGAGGGAATACAAAGCTCTCTGCGTACTTACATGACTTGCTAGCTCCTCGCCTCTCCTAGTGTGGGCGCTGGGCAAGCGCCATCAGCAGCTGCTGGAGGCCTGATAGAAATGCAGGATTCAGGGCCCTGTAGCCGACCTGCAGAAGCTGCATTTCAGTAAGGTTCCTGGGTGAGCTCAAGTCAGAGAACTCTGCAGCTTGTTCTTTAAGGTCCTGCCAGGACTCCTGGTAGTTAGTTAGCTTTCCCTCCTGTGTCCTCATTTGCTCATAGGTAAGGTTCCTGTTCTACACTTCGTAAGTCCAGCACACTGAAAATATCAGCGTTCATTTTGGCCATCTCTCTTTGTGTAGTCTTTTAGTGGCTGCTCTGGGGATTACCATATATGCTAACCTTTAATGGTCTACTGAGGGTCACTATTTTACCACTTCATGGAGAATGTAAATACCATACAGATCCCTTCGCTCTTCTTTTTGTTTTTATAGTTGCTTATGTATGACATTGCCATATATTGAAAACGTTACCAGGTAGTGTGAGAGTTTTGCTTTTAGTCATTAAACATATTTTAAAGAATTCAAGAAGAATGGTCTGTTTTCTTTGTCTAGATATTTATCATATTTCTACTGCTCTTCCTTCATTTCTGAATTTCCAAGCTTCATATATATATGTAATATATAATATATATAATATATATAATATAATATATTATATAATATATTATATAATGTTATATATTATATATTATATAATACATATATAATACATATTATATATGTATTATATATATATATTATTGATTTTGCAATTAGAGTTGTTCCAATTTTCCTCCTTTACCCTCTCCTGCCCAGTAACCTCGTTCCCTCCAGCAGTCCCCCTGCCTTAGTTCACGTCCATGGGTCATGCATAGTCAAAGGTTCTTTGACTTCTCCACTTTCTATACTATTCTTAACCTCCCTATTTTGTACCTACCA
This sequence comes from Tonatia bakeri, assembly GCA_004024845.1. Lineage (NCBI taxonomy): Eukaryota > Metazoa > Chordata > Mammalia > Chiroptera > Phyllostomidae > Tonatia > Tonatia bakeri. The sequence goes on from PVIA01003979.1 coordinate 87,104, forward strand.
ATTATGCTTCTTAATCCTTGTACCTTTTCCCCCGATTCTCCCTCTTCCCCCTCCCAGCTGATAACCCTCCAAATGATCTCCATATCTATGATTCTGTTCCTGTCCCAGTTGTTTGCTTAGTTTGTGTTTTCAGATTCAGTTGTTGGTGGTTGTGCATTTGTTGCCATTTTACTGTTCATAGTTTTGACCTTCTTTGTCTTGGATGAGCCCCTTCAAGGTTTCCTGTAACGATGGCTGGGCGGTGACGTTCTCCTCTAGCCTCCCCTGTCTGGGAAGCGCATCTTCTGCCCGCCCGTTCTAGATGACGGCTCTGCTGGATGGAGTGATCTAGATTGTGGGTCCTTGCTTTTCATCACTTTGAATACTTCTTGCCAGCAAAGTTTCTTTTGACAAATCAGCTGACAGTCTTATGGGAACTCCTTTGTAGGTAGCTCTCTGCTTTTCTCTTGCTGCTTTTAAGATTCTCTATCTTTTTTCTTCTTGCTGTTTTGGTTGAACGCTTATTTCTTCCTCGTTCCAAATCGTTGATTAGAATCCTGGTTTCCTCCCCTTCACTGTTGGTTCCTTGTAGATTTTTCTTTTTTTCACTTAGTGTGACCTTCATTTCTTCCTTTATGTTTTTATTGTGCTCAGTGAGTTCTGTGAGCATCCTTATCGTCAGTGTTTTGAACTCTGAATCTGATGGGTTGGGCACTACACATACACAGATAAAGTACAACTCTGTCTTAGAGGATTTATTCAAAACTTAACGAAGCACCAGTGGTATTTAAATGAGTAGCTCTTTAAGCACCTGTTTTTCAGGTCCATCCTATTCTTTATTAAAATAACTAAAATAAAGAGGTAGTAAAGGGTAAATGGGTCAACAGTGCAACATACAGATGATGTATTATAAAATGGGACACTTGAAACACATGATTTCATTAACCAATGTCATCCCAAAAAACTGAATAAAAAATAACAACATAGAGGACAGCTGGTGTGGAGTTTAACATTAATCATGCAAACACTGCCGAAATTGTACTCTCTTTGGGTGCCATTCCTCATCCTCCCAAAAGGATTTTTTTAAATGACATAAAGCCCTCAACAAAAATTTTACATATGTAAAATTACTGCAAGTTCACAAGCAGATGTATGTGAAATTATGCCTCTAAAATCCAGTCTATGTCCTTACAACCACGTGTGTGTCCTTGGCCTGTGGTCACTGTCTGATGTTTACCTGGATAGTCTCGTGGCTCGAGAAGCAGTGTAAAGACTCAGAAAGCTCGAGAGGCCACACGGCAGAGTGATGCGGAGCTGGGGCTCTGGTGCCGGCCCGTCTCCTTTCAAATCCTGCCTCTACCGCTTCCTACCCATGTAACCTGGGGCAAATTACTTGACCTCTGTGCTTCTGCTTTCTCTTCTAAAAAATGCTGATAACATAGCACCTACATCATTCATAGAATGGGTGAGCATTAAATGATTCAGTACATGTGAGGTATTAATATGCGCCCAGCCTATGGCAAGCTCTTAGGAATGTTAGTTGTGGTTACTCTTGGGGGCAAAACTGTATTTGCATCTTTCATAACACGGTATACCAGCTTTGGTTGCATTGGCAAGCACCTTAGTTTGGGGGTTGGTTTATAAAGTTCAAGGCTCTTGTGCTTTTATAAATCCCGGACTGGTTTAGTTGCCATCATCCTAAGCATGGTCATGTTTCTGAGAGTCTTTGTGCAGAGTGACCACTCGGTTGGAAGATTGTAGACGGAGTGTGTTATTTGTCAGGGCTTCTCCCTTCTGTAGTGACAGATACATACGCTGTGCGTTCCCCTTGCGGTAGATTTTAGCTCTTTTTTTTCTAGTGTGGTGTTCTTAACCATCCATACCTTTTTAATGCTTTCATTTTAGGTCCACGTGCTAACTTTCACTGTTTACATGTTGCTGCATGGCCTCACAGGCAAGCTGCAAGTCGGAGATTTGGACTCTTCTTTAGATATAATGATTGAGGTAAGATCTAGAGAAAGAATTCTAATTTTTTTTAAGTGGGCAAAAGACACCAAAAAATCAGTTCACAAAATAAGCAAGAGTAGTAGCCTTTGAAAATGAATATAATGCACTGTCTCATGTCTCAAATGAGCAGGCTCAAAAAGCTAAGACTCCAGGAAAGTGAGCAGAGCACCCAGTTCCAGTGAAGTGAGCTGGGAGGTCATGAGGTGGTATGACCTTTCTGGGAAAAAATTGGCTGTGTGTATCAAGAGCTTTGGAAATGGACAACAGTTTCAACCACTTCCAAAAATCTGGTTTAAAACAATAATCAGAGATGTGGTCTGTGGTTTTATAAAAAGTGTGTTTACCAGAGCTTTATTTTTTTTTAAGATTTCATTTATTTTTAGAGAGAGGGGAAGGGAGGGAGAAAGAGAGGGAGAGAAACATCAATGTGTGGTTCCTTCTCATGTGCCCCCTACTGGGAATGTGGCCCGCAACCCAGGCATGTGCTCTAGACTGGGAATCGAACCAGCAACTCTTTGGTTCACAGGCCGGCACTTAATTCACTGAGCCACACCAGTTACAGCCAGAGCTTTATTTATAATAGTGAAAAATTAATAACAGCTTTTAAAAGCAAATAATTTGATCATTTGGAGGAGGGTAAGATTAGGAAGAAACTAAATTTGTCACACATTTTATTTATTTAAAACTGCAGACACATTTTGAATTAAATGCATTAATTTTGATAACTAGGTTGGAAATGTCATGAGAATTCTTAAAAAGAAATTAAGCTATTTGGTAATATCTAAGATTCTCTATATTTTACAGTTCTATGTATAAATCTCTGAAGTACAGTAGGTCCTTGAATGATGTTATTTTGTTATAACATTGATGAGATGTTTATATCAATTAGCCTACAGCAAAATTGGTGTGTTACACGTCACTTCACTTACGGTTGCAGAACCTGTTGATGACATTGAAAACTTACCACGTTCTTCTTTTGTTTCCCACTGATACAAACCTTTAGGTGTTTCTGTATTTGTTTTTTAGTAACTAGTCCCTAAAATATATTGACAAAAGTGAAATCTAATAGAAATTCCTACCATCTAATTTCAGTCCAGTCCAACTTGCTTTCCTTGATTTGGACCTGCCATTGCTCTTTTCAAAGACCGTGACGGTGGTGTGTCTTGCTGCGTGTGCATAACTGCCGTTTGGCTCTTTTCTTTTGAAGATTTTCAATCACGAGCTGTTTGGTGCCGTTGCCGAAGAGAAGGAAGTAAAGCAGATCCTCTCCAAAGTCATGGAGGCACGAAGAAGCAAGAGTTACGATTCGTATGAAATCCTGGGCAAGTTTGTAGGAAAAGATCAGGTTACAAAACTTATCCTTCCGCTAAAAGAGGTGAGGACTCGGGTGCAGTACAGGGGATCTCGGAAAGAGCCGTGCAGGGCAAACCTTGACACTGCACTTGACTGCGATTTCCCTGGTGTAAGGACACCAGTGCCTGATGGCCACTAGCTGGCAGCCCTGAGTTGAGCATTCTAATCCAAGAATCAGGGTCCCTGACGTGAACCGTGAGATGCAAAAGGAGAGAGCAAAGGAATAGTACAGCTGGTCTAAGAATGTAGCCTTCGGAGTCAGACTGCTGCTCCCAGAATGCCACGAGGAGGAAAGCTGTCATTTGTTGAATGTGTATTATGTTCTAAACATCGTGCTCTGTTATCTGTTCTGGTCTGCACAGCCCCCCCTGAGATCAGTGGCACTTCCAACTTAGAGACAGAGAAATCAGGCTCATGGAGGGAGTAAGGAACATGGTTGAGGGGGAAAAGCAAGATGTAGTTTCAGACCTTTCTGCTCTGAAGCTAACGTTTTTCTGCTCTTTCTGCCTCTTTTCGGGCAGTGACTGTAATTCACCTCCCTTCATGGAGTTCTCTGTGCCTGCTGCATGGGTGAACATTCAGTAAACGTTAATTAATTCTCTTTATCACCATCTTATGTACTAAAACTGGGGCAAAAAGCACTATCTAATGGCCTGCATTAACTCTAATTCCAGATGCTTTGGTGCTAGATTAACTCCATAATTGTTCCTAGCATGCATTTAGCCTGACCTAAGAATGTTAGATATGTTTTGAGGGTACAGGAGAGTGACCAGGGCACATGTATTTTCCATGCGTGTTATCAAATCCCTCCAGTGCAAAGAAGGTTATTACTACCAGGTCCTATGCAAGGGAATAGCTTTTAATGCGCTTGGAGGGTTGACATCTTCCAAGTGTCACATCATGTCTCCAGCTGTGCACCCTTGGGCCTCGCCAGCAAAAAGCAGGGAGAAGTGCAGGGAACTCAGAGGCACTCAGGCCGCTGGTTGGGATTTTCTCTGGGGTTAGGTTATGGGTAAATTTGATTTTATATGTTATATCTATTTGAAATTTTATTAAGAATACGCTTTTTTGTTATTTAGAAAAGTATATACTAAAAATCGTATGTGTGTATGTATATGTGTACGTTTTTTTAACTACCACTACAGCAAATCCATGTACAATTCTGTGTCACCTCAGAATGACATTTGTGTTTGCCTTCAGATCTTACAAAACACCACCAGTTTAAAACTGGCCCGGAAAGTCCATGAGACCTTACGCCGAATCATTGCAGGATTGATTGTCAATCAGGAAATGATGGCAGAATCCATTCTATTGCTCAGTTATGGTTTGGTCAGTGAAAATCTCCCCCTGTTAACAGAGAAAGAAAAGTAAGTTTAAAAAGAAAAAAACCCAAAGCTGTCATTTAGGTGTTTGCTTCTGTTACGCCATTCAGTTCTTATTTACTTTAATAATTTGTTTAGTAAAAAATTAATATTTTTCTGATGAATGAGGTTGCTGTGACAGTAGCCTTTTTTTTTTTTTTTTTGGTATTTCTCTGATGCCATCTCTGTTTTGGATATTTATTGACTCGAAGTTAGGATGGAGTTTAAATATATACCTCGTGTTCTGATCAAGTAGAGATTTAGACCTTAAAAGTTTTAAAAATACTGTATTGAGAAGCTTCCTTTAGATTTTTGTGTTCTAAAAGAGACTCTTGGCACTTGGGTTCAGAAATGAAAGGCAAGGAGTGCCCCTGCTGTTCATCTGAGGTCAGGGCTGCCCTCTGTTTCTCACACTTAAGGGAGAAAAACCACAGCAAACAGCACTGTGTTTAGCGCATAACTCAGCCCCAGAGAGGGCTGCAGTAGCTTATGTGAATGCAGCTGAGGGTGTTCTTTCCTTTATTTTGTATTTCACTGTGATTGACAGAAATCCAGCAGCCCCGGCCCCAGACCCACGCCTGCCTCCCCAGAGCTGTCTTCTGCTCCCCCCAACTCCAGTCCGAGGCGGGCAGAAAGCTGTTGTGAGCAGGAAGACCAACATGCACATATTCATTGAGTCTGGGCTTCGGGTAAGTGCCTTAAAGTGAGACTCACCGCCCACAGTGCGTCTGTGCCTTTGCTGCTCTCCTGAATTTCTGGTGTTGCTTATTTCCGCTATAGACGCCTTACCGCAAATAAATTATGGAACTTTTTTTAAAAGGTACATCGGTCCATTTACTATTTATCTTTTCCAGTACTGACTTTGATAATATAACTCCCTGAGAATTAATGATTCTGACTTAATATTTATTATGGTTTCATTGTCGCTTTGCCCATGAGTTTGCATCTCTACACTACCTCGAATTTTTTCAAAAGATGGTGAGCTTTTAAAACCCTTCATTGGCTTCCTTCCATTTTTCCTAGGAGAGAGCCAGCCCTCCATTTGGGCTGCAAGGGCCTCGCCTCTCCTACACCATTTCAACACATGTTCTAGCCACACGTGGCTTTCCCTTAGCTCTGAAAGTCTCCATGCCATTCCTGCTCAGGACGTCATCACCCAGGCCTCCCTCTGCCCAGATCCCCCACAGAACCCTGCATTTACAGTGAATTATTTCCTCAAGTTCATGTCCTAGGCTAAGATCCATCCAGGCAGGGACCTTGTCCATGTTGGTCATTGCCACATCCCACAAGCTGAGCCAGTGCCTGGGATCGAAGTAGATGCCGAGCAACCACTCGGCGAATGAACTTAGAACCTCAGCTGCAGTGTGAGCCCCCACCTCCTTCGCCGAGGCTCTCCCAGGCAGTTTCCTGTTTTTTCAAAAATTTTATATATAAAATGGAAGCATCTTAACATTTCAGGTTGTCTCTTAAAATCATCTCACCTCTACCGAACTCATTTGGTCTTATGAGTACCTAACCCATGTGAAATACCTTTTGAAATCTTTTAGCTCCTGCACCTGAGTTTGAAGACTTCCAAGATCAAGTCTTCGAGTGAGCACATCCTGGAGATGTTGGATCCCTTTGTGTCTCTCCTCGTAGACTGCCTGGGCTCCATGGACGTGAAGGTGAGCCCCGCTCCTTCGCCGAGCCGGGCCGTGAGAACACCTCGGGCTTAACTTCTAGGCTCGTGCGTCAACGGCAGATGGGTTTTTAAAGGGATTTGTCACGTCGTGAACCACCTCTATTCCCTGCGTTAAATTGCTCCCCATTTTAGTAATCCTGTATGTTTTGATAGTCCTTAATCATTTGGAAAGCCTTTCTAGGTACATTAATTGCTTTATTTGATCCTCGCAGCAACTTCATGAGGGTGAGTGGAGGTGTCCCCATGTCAGTGGTCATCGTCACCGTCACTGCCACTACTCCCTGCCATGAACCCTCAGAACAACCCAAGGGGCATGCAGTAGTACTGTTCCTGCTTTACAGATGAGAAGACTAGGCCCTAGACTACGTGACTTGCTCTAGATCATAGATACAGGACAGGGGTGTCAAACTCATATTCACCGGGGGCCACATCAGCCTCGAGGTTGCCTTCAAAGGGCCAAATGTGATTTTAGGGCTGTATAGATGTAACTGCTCCTTAACTAGGGACAAGGAGCTTAGCGCTGCTGCCAGGTAGAAACAAGGTGGAGGGGGCCCACGGGCCTTGTTTGCCACCTGTGATACAGGATGTGCGCCTCAGTCTCAGACACCAAAGCCTCCACCCTCCCACATCCTTAACTTGTCTGTTTTGTGGCAAAGGTTCCGAGAGGTTGAGTGACATCTGTGTAGTCAAGTAGGTAAAAGCTCTAGAGCTGGGGTTTGTGTGCCAGTCTTTTAACCCTGGAACTTTTTCCCCTGTGTCTTCACCTAACCCAGCCCAGTAGGGCCATCATGGCAGTCAGAGTGGTAGGAGTCTTTGAGGTGCAGCGGAACTAAGTGAACAAGCCAATTTAGGCAATCTCTGAGGTTTGGCATGGGGGTTCAGGTATTCTCGTGTAAATCAGTTGGTCCTAGCCCACTTTTTTTATGCCTTTAGCACAGGAGTTAACTGTTTTAAATTATAGTTTGTTGTTTCCCATGCTTAATTTCTGGGCCAGCCACCTGCTCCATGAACAGACAATGGCATCCTTTTTGTCTTTGTATTTATAATACTTATTAGTGTCTTATATACATAATGCAAAGTTAATAACAATGATTAAATTGGAGTACCATTGTAGAAAATAGAAAAGTCATTTATAATGTATTTTTCAAAAAAATTGTTAAAATGCGCCAACCTATGCCATTATTTAACCCGTGTAGGTTGAGAATACGGGCAGGGAGCTTGTGGTGCATCCTCACTTGCCTTGGCGAGGCAGTAAGCTCTTCCACAGCGGGGAATGGGACACTGCCTGTCTTCTTACGCTCTGGGCACCGTTCGTCCAGAGTGGGCTGGGCAGAGCATTGTTGCATCCTTCACGTCTATCACCCGTGGAGTGTACAGCCTCGGGTGCGGGGCTGTTGAGTGTGGTCACTATAAGTTGATTGGGTTTGTTGGTTTTGGTTTTCAGGTGATCACAGGTGCATTACAGTGCCTGATCTGGGTCTTGAGGTTCCCTCTGCCTTCCATAGAAACCAAAGCGGAACAGCTGACAAAACACCTTTTCCTGTTGCTGAAGGACTATGCAAAACTCGGGGCTGCCAAGGGCCAGAACTTCCACCTGGTGGTAAATTGTTTCAAGGTGAGGCGGTTTCACTTCCGCTTAGGAAAAGCCAAACCCAGAATCAACATCAAAGTCAGTTTTCCACATCATCGTTTGCCATCTTGGTCAGGATTTTTTCCAGATTAATTTGCTAAGGCCAGAGGGTTGGTTTTCTGTGTGAAAAAGCACTGATACTGTATTAAGTCCTCACGATTTCTCTGGATCCTGATTTGCGGGACATCCTGGCCGTTAACCTCCCTGTTGTCACTTGCAGTGCGTGACCATACTTGTGAAGAAAGTGAAGTCTTACCAGGTAACTGAGAAGCAGCTTCAGGTTCTGCTAGCGTATGCCGAGGAGGACATTTACGACACATCGAGACAAGCCACTGCGTTTGGTCTCCTCAAGGTGCGGTGTCATCAGGATGTCAGATGTTACAGTTTATGAGCCTCATGTCGGGTATTTAAAATAACATGGAACACCGTGTTTTGACCAGCTGTAGACTTTCAAAATTGAGTAATTTATAAAGATGATGATTTTGGTGGTTATTAAAATGTTTGAATGTGAGCTTTTATATTAATGCTTCCAGGGAATTCTGTACAAATACAGGTATGTATTTGTATTTGTCACACTGGACATTGTTTTCCTTTTATTGAATTATGGTGAAATATACATAACAAAATCACATGTTATAATGATTTTTAAGTATACGTTCTTTTTCTTTTGGAGGTACTTGCATTATGTTTGAAAACTGCCTGTGACTACTTTAACATCAGGTCAGCTTATGCCCAGTTGCAATGGACATGAAGAGTATGTCTTTTCCTTTGTATTTTAGGCCATTTTATCAAGGAAGTTGCTGGTTCCAGAAATTGATGACGTCATGCGGAAAGTGTCCAAGTTAGCAATTTCTGCACAAAGCGAACCCGTCCGAGTCCAGTGCAGACAGGTTTGTAGAGAACCTACTCCCACAGCAAGGGCTGGCCCTGCCTTCTCTGTATGGTCTTTAGATAGATGTCGACATGGACTGAATTCTGAAGGCAACTTGGTATCATATCAATGTTTTATGCTGTGACTTGGGACCCCATGTACACTCCAAGTGTGAGAAAAGGTCTCAGCCTCATCTTAGGTTTTCTGTTAACAAGGAGCATTTTGAGTGTAGCCCCCTGTATGAGGCATGTTCAGATAGACGAGGAAGCACCTTTTCCTTCTGCGGCATGATAGCCTGCAGTAAGGATTTTCGTGCAGCGGTGCGGCCGGTGACAATTTACGCACACCCGTGTGTGTCACTGCTGCCAGGAGAGTGGATAGCGAAATTCTCCCCAACAGTCACAAAACAAAATTCCACAAACAGTTATTTAATTTCAGACATCGTTAGCGCCAGGGGGAAAAAAGTATTATCGGATTTGATCACAGGACACACCATTATTGATAGGTCTCAAACAAAACCAAACCTGTGACACGGGGTAACATGCCATCTATTGTAAGACTCATCCCCATTTCAGATGTTAAAATGTGAAAAACTGTGCTTCTCAAAATTAATGAAATATGGAAGAGCATATAGTAAGAGCATATGACCAGGTAGAGAACCACCCTAGTCTGGGAGTCGAGCAAGGCTTGTCCTGAGCGTTGGCGTGGAAGCGAGAGTGGAGGCAAGCACAGGGCTTCGCCTTCCTGGTGAAGGGAGCGGCACATGCCGGTGGGGAGGTGAGCTCTGAGGCAGGTCGGAGCTTAGCTTGTTGGAGGATGCAAAGGAAGGTGAGTGAGATGGGGAAGGGAGCCAGGTGTGGCGAGACCTGTGGTCTAGTTAAGGATTTAGGGCTTTGTTCTGAAAATAGCGAAAAAAACTTGGAATCAACAGGTAGAGTGAGTGACCTGAGCAGATCTGGGTTCGTACGTTTGTCCATCCCTACTCATGGGAGTGCCCTTCAGCCCGGAAGGAGGAAGGGTCTGAACTGGAAATACAAACTCAGAGTTAAAGGAGGGCTTGACTGCCCAGGAGGACAGGGAGGAAAGGGAAAACGCTTGTGTTGAGAAAGTTTCCTTAACTGCTATCAGGAAGGAGGGCCACCTGCTGTTTATTAAGCACTAGCTGTGTGCCCAGCACTTTACATACATGACTTCTATGTGTAACAGTCCTTCAGAGGAAATGGTACCCCCATTTTGTGGCTGGGGGAAGAAACAGGCTTGGAAAGTTTAATGATGTGTCTAGTTCTTACAGTTTATTAATAAAAGGGGCTGAGTAGTATGTAGTTTGAAAGCAGAGCCCTTGGATGCAGATAATGAGGCACTGCCACCTGAGCAGGTTATTTACTTTTTTGCCAAATTCATTCTCTTCATCTGTAAAATGGGGTAACATCACCTACTTCCTGAGGAAGTAATGGAAATTAATGGAGAAACACTGACCCAGCATTAGGCACATAGAGGGTATTTAGTAAATATGCAGTAGTCGTTATCAGTATTAATACTACTGTCACCATTATTGTTATTCTTACTCAAGGGGAAGTACAGGGTTGAACCACAGTCTGTATTCAGCCCCCCACGCCACACCACACCACCATCAGAGAGAGGAGTTTGCAGTGTGTGAGCTTGGATTCGGAGCCCTTAGCAAGCATGCCAGGGGTGGGCCGGGGCCTGACTCTCCATCAGGCCTGTGGGCAGGACCTTTACAAGTGAAGAGGGAGGCGAGAGGAAGGGGCACAGCGGTCAACTTCGTCTGACCGATCACTATTCTGAGAGGCCTTCTTAAGCTACCCACATGTCCCAGAAAGCAGCTGAGGAAACAGGAATCCTGGAGAGATAGGATCCCAGTAATCTTTTGTGTGACTTCTGTTCCCAGGTTTTTCTGAAATATATTCTTGACTATCCCCTGGGTGATAAACTGAGACCAAACCTGGAATTCATGCTCGCTCAACTGAAGTAAGTTCAAGCCGTAAACTACACAGAGGCAGTGGGGTAGTTTCTTCTCTCCTTTAATGCGGTGGCTGTTTTGAAAAGAACAGACCTAAACACAATGGCACGTTCTCAGATGCGAATCATTGACGTAGCCAGCAGACCTTGTGTGTGGCTTCGCACAGTGATTCTGTACATTGCTTTTCACTTCAGTCCAACCGTTGCTTCCATTAAAGTCCACTTAGGAGATCGAACAAAATTACATTTTTTTTTTTAAAGATTTTATTTATTTATTTTTAGAGAGGGAAGGGAGGGAGAAAGAGAGAGAGATAGAAACATCAATGTGTGGTTGCTGGAGAACATGGCCTGCAACCTAGGCATGTGCCCTGGCTGGGAATCGAACCTGCGATGCCTGGTTCGCAGCCCGCGCTCAATCCACTGAGCTACACCAGCCAGGGCACAAAATTACATTTAACATCGCACAGTAGCATGATATATACAAGCATTAAAATTGGGAAAATGGAATGTTTTCCACTTTTTAAGAAATAGGCTGGCACTGCCCTGGCTGGTGTAGCTCAGTGGATTGAGCGCGGGCTGCGAACCAGGCATCGCAGGTTCGATTCCCAGTCAGGGCACACGCCTAGGTTACAGGTCATGTCCCCCAGCAACCGCACACTGATGTTTCTCTCTCTCTCTCTCTCTCTCTCTCTCTCTCTCCCTCTCCCTCCCTCCCCCTCCCTCCCTTCCCTTTCTAAAAATAAATAAATAAAATCTTAAAAAAGAAATAGGCTGGCACCTTGAGACATCAATGTTGCAAATTCTTAAAAATAATTTTTGGTAAAATCCAAAGGCACTAACAAGTCCTTCTGATGTTCTTGCCCTAGTTATGAACACGAGACGGGGAGAGAGTCCACCTTGGAAATGATCGCTTATCTCTTTGACGCATTCCCTCAGGTACCGTGCATCACCAAGACGCACTGCTCGCTGGGTAGCCCTTGAGCCCTTGGGAGCCCGAGGTCCTCTTTTGGGGGGGCATCTGTAAGCTTCCGTCCGAGCGTGCTCATAAGTGCCTGTTTCCTTCAGGGGCTGCTCCACGAGAACTGTGGGATGTTCTTCATCCCTCTGTGTCTGATGATGGTGAACGATGACTCTGCCGTGTGTAAAAAGATGGCGTCCATGACGATCAAATCCTTACTCAGCAAAATCAACCTTGAGAAGAAAGACTGGCTTTTCAAAATGGTCACCAACTGGTTTGGAGCAAAGAAGGTGAGGGTTGCTTTTAGTCACATTTCAATGAAAAGTCTTAGCTTTTGGTGTTTGTTCTTTAAGAATACATATACATTGTCGAATTAACTTTTCCCAGATAGCTTTATTATTTGCATTTGATTATGTTAATAATATATTTTCATAGTAAGATTTCAGAAAATGTGAGACGTTCTAGAGGTAACATGAGAGTGCCCTGTAGTCCCGCCACGTGGGTAATGTCAGGCCGTTACTCCCCTGTATGGCAGCCTCGTCATTTACCAGCCCCCGCTGCTGAGGGTTTGTTTCGTTTGGCTTTTTTGCTTATTTGATTGTTGGAGTGTAATTTTTGTCAGGACTTGTGTCCACTTATTGACTCTGCCACTGTCACCACCGGCCCATCTTTTGTGGGACATAAACAACACAGCACATCTTAATACTGGTTTACGCATTATTAAAGGTAGAAGTTGGCCGGGGTGCAGGGGGCAGGATAGGGGATGGTATGAAACTTCTTTCCATTTTTTTTTTAATTTACAATGAGAAAAGTGGATAATGATGAATATCACTTTTTTGAAATGCCCTTGGGTATGCAGATTTCTCCATATTCTTGTCAGCCACAGTGATCAGTTTTCTATTGATTTCTGGTTTCGTGAAGGACGGTTGAGAACAGAGTCATGCCCATCTTCCCTTGTAGCACCGGAAACAGCCTCCCACGTTGTGTTGACCTTGTCTTGTGGTGGTTTGTTTTTGGTAGAGATTAAACAGACAACTAGCTGCCCTGGTCTGTGGCTTGTTTGCGGAAAGCGAAGGACTCGCTTTTGAAAGAAGACTTGGAACTGTTCTCCCTGTGATCGAAAAGGAAATTAATCCTGAAAACTTTGAGGAGGTAAGTTATTTGCTAGCAGCTAGGGGATAAAAGTTTTGCTGATTTTATAGTTTTGCTTCAGATGGTATGGTCAGTAAATTAAATAATGTGTTCAGAAATGCTTTTTATGCGTAAAAGCAAGAATTTAATGCAGTTGGATCTTCTTCATTAAATGAGAGTTAAAGTAAGTTATCTTCCGTAATACGGGACAGTCAGAGGTTCTCAAGCAGGGTGATTCTGTCCCAAAGGAGAGGGTCAGCAGTTCGGTGGGCACAGCTAGAGGGCAGGAGGTACTCCTGGCGTCCATTGGGGAGGAGCCGTGGATGTTGCTGAGTGCACTGCAGCGCCCAGGGCGGCTCCCGCAGCAAAGGCTCTCCCAGTCTAGATGTCAGGAGTGCTGAGGCTGAGAAGCCTGGGTGTAGAGTTACATGCGGGAATAAAAGTGTCTGTCGGATACTCTGAAATTGTGTTAACTCGTCGGCATCCATCCTGTTTCTAGATCATGGAAGAGACCGAAGAAAAAGCTGCAGATCGCCTTCTATTTAGTTTCCTTACACTGATCAGTAAACTCATCAAGGAATGTAATGTTATTCAGTTTACCAAGCCCTCTCAGACTTTGAGTAGAATCTGGAGTGAGTATTATGTTTTTGTTTAAATCTGAAAATAAACCCATTAGCTATGATAGAATTATTGAGAGCAGATTTGGGAGATTAGAATAGGAATGCTTCAGAAAGTGTGTAATGTCAGGGGAAAGTCCCTGAGAAAGACTTAAGGGCCCTTTCATATTGATTACAGTGAAAATGTTTCTTTCTGAAATATATATACATATATTTATGACTTTGTAAGTAATACATTTTGTTTATAAAAGAAAGAATAGTAATTATCGGGGAGTATAAGAATGGAAAAATTTCCAAAGTCCTCCTTGCTACTTGGTGATAAGTTGGTATATATTTCCCTCTAGTCTTTTGGGTTTTTCCTTTTTCTTTTTGAGGTTGTATAACTCCATATCGACTTTTATATCCTGTCTGTACCTAAGTAATCACATTACTATTAATATAATGCAGTTAGTAAATATCCCTTTAAATAGCTATAAATAGTCCTATATCACTCTGAATGAACAAGAATATCCCAGAATTTTAAAATTAACATGTTCAATTTTGACTGGCCAGGAGGAAATAGACATTAGAATGGGTGCTGTAAGTGCCCATGTGTCTGAAGAGACCCCATGACCCTAGGAGAAGTCAACCATTACTGAGTCACTGTACAGCCTCTCCTGGTGTGGCTCCGCTGAGACATGGCCAGGTTATTGCAAAAATTCGTGCACAACCAAAGTAAAACCACGTTCATGAAATGTAGCAACAGAGACTGAAACTCAGATATGACATGAGTAGTGCAGAATTTTTTATCTTGTTCCCTGACACCACAAGGCTTTCCGTGGTACAAGTGCGTATATGGAGAACAGTGCAGCGTAACCCGTGGCTTTGAAAGAGCCATATTTAAGAGGATGAGCTTTGTGGTGGGTGGAGCTGGAGCCCAGGCTTGGCTCTGCCTGTGACAGCTGACGTGGCACGTAGCCCCTCTGAAACATCGTTTCCTCGTCTGTAATGTAAAATGGAAGTGACACCTCCAACCTCGCAGAACTGTTGTGAGGCCTAAAAGCCCTGGGCCTGGTACACAGGAAGCGTCCATAAACGATACTTTCCTGGAAGCTACTTGGAGAAACAAATAATGTGTATTACGTACACACATTAATTTTAATTTAGAAATCGTAAATGTTAGTGCTACCTTACTGACCTTGAATCAGAAACCAGTTGTTACGGACTGGTTTTGGGCTTCCCTCTCTCATGCTCTTGACCAAGTCAGCAGTTGGTTTGCTAGTGGTTTCCAGCGTCAGTGACCTCATTGCGCCCCGGCTACGTGAGAGCAGCTGGGAAGTGGGGACTGTTTTGTTCGAGTTCAGTTCCCAAATCCGAGTGTATAATAGGTACTCAAGAAGTACCTAGGTTAGTCCAACTTACCACCAAAGTCCGGAAAGCTGTGAGACAGCCGAGAACGCATTTTGGTTCCCTTAGGTCACGTGCACTCTCACCTGAGACACCCGCACAACTGGGTGTGGCTCACCGCAGCCCAGATTTTTGGATTGCTCTTCGCCTCTTGCCAACCTGAGGAGCTTATTAGAAAACAGAATGCCAAAAAGACTAAAAGGAAACTCGCAGAACCTGTAGCAGTCAGGTTCCTAACAAGTGACCTTCACCAAAAGGTAAGGTTTCTCTAGAACTTCTTTCTTTCCTTATGATTAGTGTGAGATACTCATTCTGGTTCTTGCAACCACGCTGGGGTTGGCCCTTGGCATACGGGATTCTATAGGAATATTAGGAACCAGAGAGGGGTCATCCTGAAGGCCAAGGTTTGTAAAGGTAATTTTTAGACTATCAGTCTAGCCAGACCTTTGCTTTATTTAGCACATTCATTTTCCATTATATGCATAAGCTGTCAACATGGGAAAGTAAGATGAATACTGTCTGTCCTGCCTCCCGCAAAACCTTGTAACCAAGTAAGATTCTGTTCCTGAAAACGTTAGGTGGGGACCGTGTTATATCCATCTCTCAGTTCCAGGGGCTAACAACACCAGGCTCAGAGTGGGAACTCTGCAGGGAGGGTAGAAGGGGAGAAAAGAAAGTACTGGAATGTTGCCAGGTTCTCTTCTAATAATTTCAGGGGTCATGAGCTATGTCTTGCCAGAGCTTGAAAGTATCCCATTTCCTTTGGTTTAAGTGCTTGTGGCAGATAGAACTGTTGTATTGGGCTGGCCAAAATGTACATTTAGTTTTTTCCATGAACTAAAAGATACATTTTTCATTTTCACCAATAACTTTATTAACTTGGGTATTTTGAGTATGTTGGCTATCTCCATTGTGGTTTAACATTGACTTTTCTCAGTTAGCATCTTGATTTGATCCTATCAACCTCAACTGGTCTGCCTGACCGTGGAGCATCATCCAACGAGAACTCTCCAGCGCCAAACTTCGTAAACTGCTTTTGACATGTTTGATCAATCACAGCACCTCCATGCACTGCACAAATCTTGTTTTGCATTTTAGTTGCATTTTTTGAAATACCTTTCTTGAAATAAAGCATAATATGCTGAAAATGTTGCTTATTTTCTTCCATCTTTAGTATTAAAATGGCTACACAAAAGTTCACCAATTTTGATGTCTTTTTAAATGCCCACTAATAATGACAGCTGTCACAATATAACCTTGCAAAATTGTTTCGAATGCAGTTAAAGACAACTAAGTGCTACTAGAGCCATCTTACAGGAAAAAAACAAGTGAACTTTCTGGCCAGCCCAATACAATTTTTGGTCACGGACCTTCCATCTGCAGGTGTATACAAGTGGTCAGAACAAAATACAGTTTCTTAGTTGTCGTATTATGGCTACTCAGGGATACCCTGTATTGTGTGTACCGATGCCCATTTTCTTTTCACAGATGAAAAGTATCTCCCTAGCCTCATGCCATCAATTACATTCCAAATTCCTGGATCAGTCTCAAGGAGAGCAGGTAAGTACAATATTACAATCGTACCCAGTTAAATAGAAGGGACCTATTCTACCAGCATTCTAGGAATGGGCTCACATTTGGTGTTTGGTTTCCTCTGAGGGCTTTTGTCCTAGTCTGCTTGGGGAATTAAATGAAATGTAAACATACACTCTAATACATGTTCAGTTATGCACATACTTCTAATTGACTCTTGGGTCCATCTGATTACTCTTGGCACCATTTCTCATTCCCAACAAAGATGATGCAGTGGGAGGCTGTTTATTAAATCTTTTCATCTGTAGTGACCAAATCTTTGAGGGCACTGATTGTTTTAATATTAAATTATAATACTGAATTCCTTTTTTTAGAATTTGAAGAGAAAGCAAATAATGTTCATACTACTGCGTGGTCTGAGAATTGTTTTTCCTCAGCAGAAAACAAATAATTCTGTCACTAAAAAGCTTTATGTGATTTCATGTTATAAAGTTTAACGATAATGTAAAATTAAATATAGAGAAGGCATTTACGAGTAAGCAGTAAATGTAAGTAGTTTTGAATAGTCAGTCTACTGCTCGCTCCTTTTACCTTCTTTCGACAGAGCAGTTGGGCTGGTAGGTGATGTGGGTGCAGCGTGGATACGAGCACGGCCCTGACCACGTCTCCTGTGCGTCGCTACAGACCAGATGTAGCGATATAGACCAAGAGATAGGGGCACCAGAAACGAGGCGATGCTCTGTGTAAAGGGGTCTCAGCTAGCATGCCCAAACTTTTTTTTTTTTTAGGTTGTTAAGAATTTGTTGTTTGTAGCCAAAGTCTTATATTTCCTGGAACTTGGTTCTGGGGATAAGCAAGGTGAGAGAAAAGAAGACTTGGAAGAACAAGCAGCTGTAGGATCTGGGGTAGCCAAAGAGGAAGCAGAACAAGAGGCCCGTGCGGATGAGAAGGCAGACTCCAACGAAGAGCAGAATGAAGAGGGGAAGGAAAAGCACAGCAAGCCAGCCACGCTGCTGTGGTTGATCCAGAAGTTGTCTCGGATTGCAAAACTGGAAGCAGCTTACTCACCTAGAAACCTCTTAAAGGTATGGGAAATGTGCAGAGTGACTGACAGTAGTCATTTTTATTTGAGATATTTTTAGTGGTGCTAGTGCCTAGGAACTTTTGCATCCAGAACTGCAGCAATATCTGCCCCAGCATGGACCTTGTTTTGTAAATTAACTGTTTGTATGGCTGCAAGTATAAGAGGAACACTTCTAATGAAAACAGTCTGTTATTTGCAGAGAACATGCATCTTTAAGTTTCTCGGAGCTGTGGCAATGGATCTTGGAGTAGACAGGGTGAAGCCGTATCTCCCAGTGATCATCGATCCTCTGTTCCGAGAACTGAACAGCACCTATTCGGACCAGGGTAACTGTGGCCTCTCTCCTGAACACTTGCACCTCTCTCCTGAGTGCTTTCTTCTTTTCTGCTCTCCCTCCTCCTTGCAGAGTGTAAGAAAGAAAACTTGCTAAATATGAAGACAGTTAATAGCAAACAAATAAGGCATGTTTGTGTTGTATTTGACTACCTTCCCTTACACTTTCTCATGTCTAAGAGTGAATGTTCCTTAAGAGATATTTTACTCCTAAGCATAAATACTCAAAGAAAACTATAAATTGAGGTAGTTCTGAACCTCATAGTGCTATGAACAATAGTGAACAATGAAATGTCATTATATTCTCAAGAATTATAAGGCAAAAGTATGATATAGTATTTAAATACTTTTTCATATTTTTTTCTTTCCTGGTGCATTTTTTACATCAGTCTCACTTATCGTAAAATGCCTATTTTGATACTAGGAAAAGCGGAAATTGGGGGCTGGAAAGAGAAGGTAAAGTAGACATTACCTTCCTCTCTTCCACAGTTTTAAAATAAAACAAATGAAGTGTGTTGGTCCTAAAACCCTGAAAGTTTCCTTCCTCTTTAAAGAGGAAAAAGCAGTGGTAAATGTTGGGTCTGCCTTGGTTCTCATCAGCCAACATTTACTGAGCACCTAATATTTGCCAGGCATTGGGGTTCAATAATGAGAAAAGGCCTATTGCCTATTTTCTAGAAACTTGAACAGGTATACTGAACTCTCCTGAAACTGATGCAAAAATCTGTGATTTGCATTTGGGCGAGAAGGCAGGGAAGGATGGGAGAGCATAGCTTTTCATCAGCTTCACAAAGGAATATTTAATACCCCGCCCTCCCATCCCCAAATGTTATGGCCAGAGCTAAGCCTCTGTGACCTGTGAATTAGAGAGGGCCTGGAGAAACACACTTACCTGCCCCCATCTGCAGCGCTGAGCAGATTAACAAGGTAACCAAAAGGTTACCTTGTTAACCAAGGTAACCAAAGGTAACCAAAAACATTGCCGTCTCATTCTCAAAATAAGGTCTTCTGAGCCCGGAGTCCACTAGGAGTGGACATCTCCCCTTGCATCCTGGATGAGTGGTGGCTAGATGTGCCCGACACTTCTGCTGGTTCTCAGATCTCAGAAATGTAGGGATCAGTGTCAGATTAACGCTTAATGTTGAATAAAAGTGATAGTGCTGCAGGAGTTTAAATCACGCATGTTGACTTTATAAATACTCAGATGTATCCTTTCCTACATCACTGTCTCTGATTATTACTTTCTGTGTGATTAGACCCTTCGCTGAAGAATCTATCCCAGGAAATCATAGAATTACTTAAAAAGCTGGTTGGACTGGAGAGCTTCTCATTAGCCTTCGCATCTGTCCAGAAGCAGGCGAGTGAGAAAAGGGCACTCCGGAAGAAGAGAAAGGCTCTGGAGGTGAGTCTGCTGTTGAAATACAACGTGGCCTGTGTGTTAGGCTTAGTCACTCTTTTTACCTGGGGCTGTGTGCACACGTGTGCATCACACCTACCCAGGGAGAAAAGAGGAACTTACCCAAGTGTCTGAAAGGGGGGACTTCATCACTGGGGCTCCAGGCGTTCTTCAGTGGCCGTGTAAACACTTGTGCGTTTAGAGGTGAATAAAATGGTGTGTATGTGCATTTGATTTTTATTGGTTTAACATTCACTTTTAAAGTAATAGAAAATTTCTATTCTTTTTTCAAGTTTGTAACTAATCCCGATATTGCTGCCAAGAAGAAGCTGAAGAAACACAAAAATAAAGGTGAAGCAAAGAAAAGAAAGATAGAGCTCCTGCGTCCGGGCTACAAGGCCAAGAGGCAAAAGAGCCACAGCCTGAAAGACCTGGCGATGGTGGAGTGACGGCTCCCCGCGCGGACGGTGTCTCCGCGTGCCCCAGAACATGAACTTCTCGGCGCATCTGCCCGTCAGATAGCACAGCAGGCTTTATTAAAGCTAAACTCTCTCAGAGATTGTATAGTATATAGTTTAATATAATTATGCTCTTATTTTTTAATTAAAACATTTCATACTACTACTGTATCTTCACTGTCTAAAAAGCATGTGATACTAGCAATGAAGTTGAAAAAAACTTTAAAGATACACTTTAAATAGCAAGACAAAATGTAGAAGTTAGGAGTAAATCGAACAAATGATTTACAATACCGTTCTGGAGGAAACTGATACTTCATCAAAGGACATTAAGAAAAATCTGCACAAATAGAGAAGTACAACCACGCTCGTGGATGGGAAGACTCGGTGTCATAAGGTGCTAGTTCTCCCAGGCTGCATCCCACTGGTTAAGTGCTTATCCGAGCAGAATCCCGAGTTCTCCATATTAGCCTAACAAGCTGATTATTCTAAACTTTTTACAGAAGATAAGCTGAACATTGCCATGATGCCCTTAAAAGAAAGCAAGGTAAAGGGGCTTTTCCTGTGAGATATCAAGAGATACAAAAAGTGCTGTCTCTACTTCACTGACACTGAGGACTTCTTAGGACGAGATGGAACTGGGATACAGTGTATACTGATAAAGGATCACCGTGAATCTATGAATCAACAAAGATAACAAAAAAGTGGCAAGAGAGAAATAAGCAATGCACAGAAAAAATACAAATGATCCTTAAACATTAACATTCAGCTGACGTGTAAAATTACGTACACACCAGTTGGTGAATAGTTACCACCTCGAGACCCCTAAGTGCACCTCGGCTGCTGGAGTCCCTAGACTCCGGATCTCCACCCACACCAGAAATTAAAGGGTCAGCACCTGCAGGGGTCCTCCTGCGTCAGCTATGTCTAGTAGTTAAACATTTTTAACCACTTCTGTAATCAGTAAGCCTCATTAATAATTAGGAAAATTGCAAATTAACACCAGAATGAAATCGCACTTTGAAAGCTTCAGATTGGTCACGTTGACGACACCAGTGTCGGCGAGCAGAGCAGGGGGACTCCTAAACCACTTCGGAATTTGGCGTCATCTTGTTCAGTCCGTGTTGTCTTCCCTCCCTCTGCACTTGCTGTGGAAGCAGTACCCTTCGGGGCTCAACGCGACGGGAAGGGGGTGGGGAGGAAGAGCCACCTGACATGCCAGGCATTTCACAAACATTTTTTAATCCTCTTAGTACTCCTCAGAGCCTCCTAAATTTGGTTATTGTACAGACGAGGAAACTGAGACTTGGATTAAATAATTGACCTAAGGGTGACCTAGGTTGAAGGTGGCACAGCTGAGATGCAAACCCAGGACTGGAAGTCCGTGCTCCTTATAATTACGGGGTTAGGATATTATAGCAGATGGCATGGGAATCAAACATAACTTCAGCACCTTTGTTTCAATGTAGTTTGTGTCTCAAACGGGAGTTCTCATACTTCCAAGGGGTTTGTAATGTGCCGAAAGGATAAACGTGGCACATCTTGGAAGGCCAATTTCAATTAATTCTAAGTAATGTAAAGTGCATGTATTGCTTTTATACCAAAAGCAAAAGATAATACTAAGGCAAAAATCAGAAAGAACAAGTATCTCAGGTATACGAACACAGTTTTGTTTTAGTATTTACTGAGTGCCTACTGTGTGCCAGGTACACCACACTAGACACAAGGGACACTAAATAAGGTATGGGCCCTGGCTGGTGTGGCTCAGTGGGTTGAGTGCCAGCCTGCAAACCAAAGGGTCACTGGTTTGATTCCCAGTCAGGGCACAGGCCTGAGTTGTGGGCCAGGTGCCCAGTAGGGGGCATGTGAGAAGCAACCACACATTAATGTTTCTCCCTCTATTGCCCTTCCTTCCCCTCTCTCTAAATAAGGAAAATCTTTTTTTTTTTAAAAAAGTTATGGTCCCTGCCCTCAAGGAGCTTATGTTTCCACGATTTAAAGTGCATCTCAAGTATCCTGAAAACAGCATTCCACCACTCTCAATTTCTTTTTCAGTGTAATCACATCACAGCTCACCTACTGACACTATAAAATAGAAAGTTAAAGCTAAAACAAACCTTTGATATTACCTGGCCAAGTCTCTTGTTTTATAGACCATGGGGAACTGAAAGAGTGGCCATTTGTACCTAGAACTCGATTTTTTTTTTGTTTTTAAAAATATCAACATGCAGACTCCTGTAACACCTGTATAGTTGCTTCCTACTCATAAAGAACCTTACTTATAATTTATACCATATTAAAATAAGCATATACTCTTACACCCCATCCTAGCCTTTGTGGTAAACCAGAAAGATCAGGATCATCTAAGGTCAGCCCTTGGCTATAGCTTCATGGATCTTCCTCAGAATTCAAGACCGCAAGGCCCGTGCCAGACAGCACCTGACAGCCAGGGCCTCACTTCCCCATCCTTCTGTTCTCTCAGTGATCTTGAACTGCTCCACTTGACACTGACAGCAAATTAGGAATGGGTGCTGGGGAATAAGAAGACTGTAAGTCCCACAGGCGAAAAGAGAAAGCCACATTCATTTGAGCTGAAAGAATGACCACAGGTGTAAGGGGATGACCACTGTCCATCTGATTGGACAGTGTTGGGGTCAGGAAATGACCTCTAGTGTTTCTGAAACGAGGTGCACAGTGGTATTAAGCTCACTTTACCAGCATCTGATTTTTTTTAAATGCTAGCTGTTCAACTTAAAAAAATGAAAAAATTGCCCTGGCTGGTGAGGACTGAGCGCTGGTCTGTAAACCAAAGGGTCGCCAGTTCAATTCCCAGTCAGGGCACATGCCTGGGTGGCAGGCCAGGTCCCCAGTTGGGGGCATGTGAGAGGAAACCAATTGATGTTTCTCTCCCTCTCTTTCTCCTTCCCTTCCCCTCTCTAAAAATAAAATCTTAAAAAAAATTAAAGAATGAAAAATTTCTCCCCATTTTTAGTGATTACTGAGGACTATACCTTCTTGTCACATTGCAGCCAATCCTGTGGTAGACTGGGCAGTCTGAAAAGTTCCTTTGAACATAAATTTTTGATAGCCTACTGGTAAACCTATTATTTAAAACCAAGAATGCTTCATTTCTCCCTGTAAAACCAACATTTTGACTTCACCAATCACACATGTCCAATAAAAAGTAGACAAAAGGAATGAAGGACAGTAAAGACATCTTTTACAATGCTTCTTAAAATACATCTTTTTTATTTCCTTCAGAGTGTATTTTTTCTTTAATGTGTTGTGAACTCATGAAATATAACCACTTAGGATTGCTTTTACTACCTCTACTAGTATGGACACATAAATTTACAGACATTATTTTGAATGTACAGGTCTCCCTCAGCATAATTTTACTTAAGGAGTTACGCTGTCTGTGTTGCACAGATGACATTTTCAGGAACTTTAGGTGTAGTTCATGGGACCAGCTTCTGACCCTGACCCTGAAGTCTCATTCTGAGCTCTGCTCCCAGCTTAACTAGCAGTTGGGCAAGCCAGCCTAGCAAGCCAAGATGCCACACGTCCCTAAACATTACATTACAACCCATCCTACCTACATCACAGGGTTCCTGCACAAACTGACTAGGTCAACATACGTAAAACCTTTTCAACAACTACATAAAGTACTACAAAATGATAATTACAGATGAGTCAGTGAAGTTAACCGCCAAAATAATTATTTCAACTTCATGCCTATAACCAAAAGCTTTTAAAAGGAACAGCTTAAATAAAGTGGTCATTTAAGTAAATGAAAACTATATTGCCCACACTACATTCCTATACTACTCTACTGAGTCTACCTTTTGGAAAAACTTAATTCATTTTAGAAGAAAAATATCTGAGCTACGATATTTATTAGTGTTTATACAAACAATCTGTAACCACTAATTCAAAAATAGGGCTTTTTCCCTCAATTAGAGCACATTCTTTAAATAGGACTGTATTTGAATAAGAATTTCACACAAATAGAATATATACCCTTAACACAAGAAAGGAAGGAATATTTTACATTACACAGGCCAGATATTCAGTTGGTTCGAACATGATGGGTTACCCTTCCAACCAAATACTTATTTCTCATATTTATTACAAATGCTGCAGTCAGTTCAGTATATGCCAACAATCACACACAGTTCTAGCATTTAGTAGTGTGACGCACACCAGCTGGTTCCACAGGGATACGTGATATGGTCTTCATTTCAAAGGTGCAGAAGTGATTGAATTACTGTCTGCTTTTTAATGTTTCAACTAACCTGTGAAGAGAAAATAAATGGTTGCATAAAATTAACTTCAAACTTTCAGGTATACAGTATGATCATTTATAAACATTAAAATGGAGGTGAATTCCAAAGCACTTAAAGTGATGAAGGCTAGGATAGTTATATTAGAAAATGACGTTATAGACTCAATTTTGAGAAGGGTCTTTCAGTGTTCACTTTGTCTATGCTTTGAATGAATAATCCAAAAAACCAAATATCTACTTTCCAGGCTGCTGCTTCTACAGCCAGACAATTCAGTGGGGAAAACTAGTCTCTGTCCCCAAGAAGCTGACACATCTAACAAGGAGATGCACAAGTCAATTACAGGACAGTGTGACAAGTGCTACACCACTGATCTGTGCCAAGAACATCCACGCGTGTGGCAGGCAGTGGGCATGAGATACACCAGGGAGGACTCCTAAAGAGGAGAACCTTCACCCAAGTCTGAAGGGTAAAGAATTAGAGGGCGAAGGGAGGCAGGAAGAAGACGAAAGTGGCAGAAAGCTGGCTTATCTAACTGATCAGGTAGTAGGTGTGGTTGAAATAAGAGCCAATGCACATTAAGAAAAGTGGAAGATAAGGCTGGAGGAACTTACCGTGATAAACTGCTAAGTAATTTAAATTTCATCTTTGAGACAAAAGGGGAAGTTAACATGTGTACACAGCTGTACACACACAACACACACACATGCACAGATGGCTTCTGGAAACATGATGCTTACCATTCCATTGCCTCATCAAGGCCAGTGCCTTTGGTTGCTGAAGTTTTGAATATCTGCCATTTTCGGTCCTTCAAGGCAGGTAGTCCCAGTGCATTTGCCATCTCTGAGGGAGTCATGGCCTGTTCCATGTCCTGCTTATTTGCAAACACCACCAAAATGGCTTTTCTCAGCTCTTCTTCCTAAATTAAACAGAAAATATTTAATTTCCTTTAATCAGTGTGCTTGCTTGAGTTTAGAAAGACATGCCAAAAAATTTCTTATTTTAAAAGTATATTTCCTAATTATTAATATGTAATGACCAGTATAAATTATTTGAAATTACGGAGAAGTACAAAGAAAAAAAGCTTCACCCATAATCCGACCTCCCAAACATGATCACTGTTAAAATTCTGGGTAGTTTTTACTGCTTTGTAATTCAGCTATTTATAGTTTATTTAACAGATAGATTTATACACTTAATCACATTTACATATAGTTTCATACCTTGCTTTATGAACTTTAGTTTAAACATTAAATTGTGGATGATTTTCCAAACAAAAAAATTTTTAAAAAGTTAAATATATACTATGATTACATGTACCATAAACATACAACTTTTCCAGTATTAAACTCTTTTTAGATTCTTTTCATTTAATTATTAGAGAAACCCAAGTGACCCAAGTCATTATATACAAGTCTTTGTATAAATCTCTACTTCTTTAACATAATTCTCTAAAAATGGAATCAAAGTATGAAATGTTTCCAGTCTCTTGTTACATACATAAACAAACTGCTTTCCAGAAAAGCTATAACGTTTTGACTCCACC
Organism: Tonatia bakeri; assembly: GCA_004024845.1. NCBI lineage: Eukaryota > Metazoa > Chordata > Mammalia > Chiroptera > Phyllostomidae > Tonatia > Tonatia bakeri. The sequence continues at coordinate 112,691 of PVIA01003979.1, forward strand.
CACAGTATATGACAGTGCCTATCTTTAATTCAGCCTTGGTACAACTGGAAATTATGTATTTTTCCAGACACAGCATCTCATTACATGATTATTGGGGTACTAAAAATACAAATGTTATCAGCAATATATTTTTCTCCTGTGAACTGTGGGTTGATGCCTTATGCTCACTTATCTGATGAGTGGCAGAGGTCAGTATGATTAAAAACACCGATCCTCTGTCTCCGGCTGTAAAACAGTGTCCTGGTTCCCTGTCTAACTTTAGTTCATATTATCTGGCCTCTGAGCTTTGGGGATTTTTATATGTATTACTAGAATTAAATCTCTCTCTTCTTTTGTAATTCCTTCCAATCCTTTGATTTAGAAAGCCCTTTCTTATCCAGAAACTTTATACATATTTACTTATATATTAATTAATAACCATTTTTACATTTAATTCTCTACACCATTTAGAATTTATTTTTGTGTACAAAGAAGGTAAAATAAAATAATAATACATAAGGTTTTTTTTTTCATCCTCACCCCAGGATATGTTTATTGATTTGGGAGAAAGGGAAGGGGGGGAGTGAGAGAGAAATATCAACATTGTGATGTGAGAAAGAAACATCGACTGGTTGCCTCCCATCCGCACCCTGAGTATTGAACTTGCAACCCTCCAGTGCACAGGACGGCACTCCAACCAACTGAGCCACTCCACCAGGGCCATGTCAGTAAGTTTTGATGTAATAGTCCTGACTCATACTTTACCGGTAGTTTATATTACATAATAAATATGTGTTGATTGAATCAGTTAAAAGTAATTGCTAAAGAATGAATAATTTTTAGTTCTTAGTCCATAAATTTATGCAAGTCAAATCCTAACAGCAAAAATAACCTGTCAACAATCTAGCACAACTTGAGAATTGTAAAACTGACAATAATCTGTTTCTTTTAAGTAAAACTTTATATGATAAAAATGCACTATACCATGTGAATTACATCTAAACAAAGCTTTTATTTTTTTAAATCCATCATACCCAAGGCAATTAAACGTTCCCTTAAAATTCCTTATACTTGAATATGGTCTAAGCTCTTATGATGAATATTACACGATTTTGTTTTTAAAAAATCCAAAGTTCAGTGACTTGCAAGTCATTAACAAGTCAGACATCCAAAGTATTCTGAGAATACTTCTACCTGGGAAATCAAGTGGCCTAGAATATTTGATGACTACATAATCCATAATCATAATTTTGGTGAGAAAAAGAAATTGAATTTTCATGAGCATAGGCAATTTCATTATTAAGTTAATCAATACATTTGAAAAGTTTATTTAATGAATGGAGGGTTTTTTTAACTTTAAATTATTTAATGCAGCCTCTGAATTCAGTCAGTCAGCCAATAAATAATTTTATGAATTTCAGCAAATGCAATGTGTGGAGCTCTTAAGTGCTATACACTGTTCCACACACAAAGGATACTAAGGTAAATTTGAAGAACTTACATTTTAGGGTGGAAGATATATATAAGTAAACAAAATATATTTTTAAGTAATGGAAAGAAATGATAAATGGTACAAAGAACAAAGTACAATAAGAGATGAGAAAATAACAGACTCCTCTCTGGGGCAGGAACATGGACGATGAAATACATCAATAAAATAGTTGTACAAAGGTTTGGGGGCAGAGGAGAACATTCCACGTAGGATGAGCAAATGCAAAAGACCGTAAGCCGGGTGTCAGGTGTGAAGCTGGGTGCATTCAAAGAACAGGAAGGTCAGTGTGGCTGAGGTACAGGGAGGAGTAAAGAATGATAAAGCTGGGAGAGATAAGCAGGGACCAGAATTATGCCAGAAATCCAGAAATACATTTCTCTTAACTTTAATAGTTCTGTAACAAACATGCTTATTATTTATACCCATATCTGCGTGCATAAACTAATTTATATAACTAGCAATATATTTTTCTAAAAAATCACTTCATAGAAGTCACAGAATAGTTCAGTTTAAAAAAAATTCAATTCTGAACTTCCTGGAAATGAAGGATTCTCACTTCAAGTCACAAGGCTGGATATTTTTTTTGTCTGTAATCATCCAACAGTGTTTCTGGAATAGGAAGTAATACGCATAAAAGAAAATTATAATAAAGGCATGGCAGGAAATATCCCTACTTTCCTTTTAATGATTCCTGCATGTCATAATAAACAGTGAAAACAGCGAGCAACTGTAAATGATTTCCCCACATCTCTGTAAGATTTTCTTACCTCCAACATGGCAACTAACTCTGATTTGGAAATGCCAATTCGGTCTCGGTCACAACTGTCTACTACATAAATGACTGCATCTGTGTTTGAATAATAGCATCTCCAGTATGGCCTAGAGAAAATTCAGAAAAAAAGAGAATGTATTATTATTTGAAAAAAATAAGTGTTACGTTCATTTATATGCCGGGATTTGGCAATGGTGGTTGGGGGTTATGTGCCAATCCTGCCCCACCCACGCTGGAATCGATGCCATGATGAGGCCCTGCTCCTAACTGGTCTATATGTCGTATCCCTCAGACACGAAGACGGGAAGAATGTTGATACACATTAAATCGAAGGACCAAGGAATTCAGACTTTAGGCTAAGAGAATATATTCAAAACCTATTAAACCACTAAATGTACAGACAAAAAAGTACTGGACCTAATCATTACATCTTTAAATCTTTAACTAGGAACTCTTTAAGAGGAATGGGTTCTTTAAAAAAACTGTTTAATGACTTTATATAATAGGCATTAAACTGTTCACTAAAGATACCAAGAAATAGAATGGCTAAAGTTAGAACCAGACTCAAAAGTGGTTCAAGAAATAACGCAAGTTAAAAGGAAGCAGAACGTTTGGGAAACACCCTGTTAATCTTTTAAGATGGCACCACAGTGAGCAACCACTGACGGTCACCGAACAGTCACCACTGCCAGCTAGAGCACAGGGTGCCGGGCGGAAGACCTGAGCTCCAGAGGGCATCTGTGTTCACATCGGCCCAAAGTAGTGACTCTGGGAGGTATTTTTATGAAATGTAAAACAGTCTGTCTCACAGAGGAAAAGGCTGACAAGAACTAAATGGAGGACTCTTTTAGTAAAAAATCAGATCTCGAAATTCTTACGAAAACATTTTTTATTAAGTGGTATCTGAAAAACTGGTTTCATTAGATTATAATTCAATGGGAAGACCAGGCAGTTTTACCTCATTTTAAACTAAGTGGCTTCCATTTAAATGACAAAAGAAGATATATTTTGGTTTATTGTTGTTAACCCTGTAAGAGCCAATCAACATTACATACCACAAAATAATCTGGTCTTTGTACCATACCTGATACTGGTCTGCCCTCCTAAATCCCAGACTTGGAATTTAAGGTTCTTGTATGTTACTGTCTCGACATTGAATCCAATAGCTGAAAGATAAGTCAGTGGTTTATGCAGACACTAATGCATTCTACCTTCAAAGTATCCAGGCTAACGGAGTTCCCACAACAAAGGGCAACTGTTGAATTACATTACTGGTTGAAATATTATTCCATTTAAGACAAGACAGTGTGCTATGCTATACACACACACACACACACACACACACACACACACAATTAGCAAGATCAGCACCACCCTCAGATGATATAAGAATCCCCAGTCACCTCTGCAAATACATAATTCTTAGCTCAGTGGAAATTCTATTATGTTCAACTCCTCTCATAATACAGAACCAGCATATAAAAGTGTTCAGGAAGTTATATTTAAAAAGAATGGCTGCAGGCATATTATGAAAATCTGAATTGTAGTAGATAGCAAACAAACGGAACAAAACCAAGAAAGCCTGGATTCTAAATTTCAGTGGGCAAGGACACAGCAACGGCTGTATACTGCTTTATGGAAGCTGGGCTCTCTGAGGCTGGCAACGTCACAGACCCTCTGCGGACCTGCTCAAGTGCTCATCAGTAATGAAGTCACAGCTCCACGGTCAAAGGGAGGTGTCCCATCCCTTTTCCCTGACATTCTTCTTAGGGGAAGCCCTGGTACCACTCAGCTAAGACAGGATACAACTGTTTTCATGGAAAGGAGTCTAAGGGAAAGAGCAGAGGATGCTAAAAAAGAACAAACTTAGGAGTTACATATACAAAGTTTACTAAGATTTTACAAGCTAAGAAATCCTATTACAAACTGAGAGCTGTAACTAAACAATTTTTATTTTAGATTTAAGTTTATATTGGTAAATGATTCATAGGCATATGTAACAAGTATGCCTTTTACAACCAAAAACATAAAAAAACTATAACATAACAAATTGGAGTGAAAAACTAAAAAACACGTTCATAACGTCTCCCACAAATTAGGTGGGAGTGTCATCGCCACTGCCACCAACATTAGGAACACAGCTTACGTGCCAAGGAGAGTGTCCATCAGCGTTCCCTGAAAAGCCACCCACCAGTCTGCGTGCACTGTGAGGAAGATGACCAACACGCAGACACAGCAGTGATGTGCAATTTTGAGAAGCAAAAACCAAGGGAACTGAAATTTATTCAAAGTGGCAAAAAGAAATAAAAGATGCCATAGAGTTTTAAAAGTTCTTTCATAAAAACTAGCCGCCTTCTTGTAATCTGGAAATTTAACTACTACTAAACACAGAAATACCTTGAATGACAGAGTAACTTTAAAGGCATAATTTAAACACTCAAACAAACTCTATCAACACCTAAACTTAGTTGAAATGTATTACTCTTTAAGGAAATTCAGGTCTACAAATGAAAAAGTATAAATAACAGGACAGTTTTCTTATGGAGTCAAACAGGACTACTTGGGAATATTTTTCTAAGATATCAACAACTAATTTTTTTAAAGATTTTATTTATTTTTAGAGAGAGGGTAAGGGAAAGAGAAAGAGAGGGAGAGAAATATCAACGTGTGGTTGCCTCTCTACTGGGGACCCAGCCCACAATCCAGGCATGTGCCCTGACTGGGAATGGAACCAGTGACCCCTCATTTCGCAGGCTGGCACTCAATCCACTGAGCCACACCAGCCAGAACAATCAATAACTAAGTTGAGACGTTTCTTCTCTTGATATTTTTAGTTCTAAGATTAATTCAACACTCAGACTTTTCAACTCAGATTTTACAACTAATCAATACAATTACTTAAGAGAAACTAATATTAATTAAAATACATAATAACAAATATAGGGGGAAAAACACTCCATAGGTAGTAGTATCACTGAAAATCTATGTAATTCTTTAAAGAGGTTTACCAAGTATTTGATACACTTTACATATTTTCCCACTCAAAACCAGTAGATATTTGTTATCTTCATTTTATCACTAAAGATACTGGCTTTCAATGAGATTAAGTGGCTTAAGTTCGCTCAAGCAATTTTTAAAACAGCTCTAAAGGGCAAAATCCAATTGTGCCCAAGGGTCTATATAGTACACCAAACTGCTCAGTTACAGAAAAATATGCATTATCAATAATATGCTCATAATGGAAGTTTACAATCATTTATAATCCTTATAATCACTTTATTATGTGTATTATTAATTCAGAAATACTGTTATGTCAGATGGCAAACAGCCCCTACAATTTATCATACCAACACTTACTAGGAATGGTAGTAACGACTTCTCCAACCTGTAATCTGTACAAAATCGTAGTTTTTCCTGCTCCATCTAATCCCAAAATTAAAATTCTCATTTCCCGGGTTCCAAACAGACTTGAAAATATACTTGAGAAAAAGCCACCTTAAAAATAATAAAAGCAAAAAAATGTATTAAATATCTTATGAACTAGGTCCACAAAACATTTAATCTTGCACTTTGATAGCTACACCAAATTAAATATTAATCACTTTCCTCAATTCATAGGTATTTTTAACCTCCATTAAAATATATTATTCAACATTAAACAAGTAATTACTAATAGCATGTCCTAGATAATATATCAGGAAAGCACAGAAGATACACTAAAAATAAAAGAAATATGACCACTGCCCTTATAGAGCTCACTTTCTGGTCAAGAGAATGAGTGTGTTGGCATGACCCCCCCCCCACTACCCCTAAAAACCAGAAGGCACGTCCAAATGACAGTGGGACAATGAGATCCTTGCACGTGGAAAGCAATTACTGTGGCTGTGTAGCAGCAGTGCCCTCATAACTACCTTCAATCACTAAGATTTCTATTAGCAAACCAGCACAAGAGAGAGACACAGAAGCCCAGAATACTTGATAGAAAAATCATTAAAAATTAACAAAACTACATTCAATGCCTCATGAAATATTTCCAGAAGGCTTCCTATATATAAGGTATGGTGTAATACAAAAGCACTTATCAGCAGAGAGGAGGATTGTGGTTACCAGCAGTGGCTGAGTCAGGGAAAGGGAAAGATGTACAAACTTTTGTTATAAAGTGAATACTTCTGGAGATCGAATGTACCGCATGGCAACTATAGTTAATACAGTGTACACTTGGAATTTGTTAAGAAAGCTCTCTAGAGGTTCCAGCACACACACAACACACAAAAAGATAACTGGGGGAAGTAATGGATGTGTTCATTTGATTGTGGTAATTATTTCACAAGGTATACATATATCAAAATATATGTTGCACATCTGAAATACATACAATTTTTATTTGTCAATCATATATCAGTGAAGATGGAAAGAATTAAAATTAAAAAATTATTATTTGGGGGTGGGGGCTGGGTGGAGGTTGGCAAAGGGGCAGGGGAATGGGGACATCTGTAATAGTGTCAACAATACAAATGAAGTAAAAAAACTTTAAAAAAACTATGCTTTATTTCAGCAGGGGCTCTTAGAAATGGATTGTGTTTAAGAGAACCCCTAAGAGTAAGGAAAGTGGAAATTTGGAGTCTTTATTATTCTTCTTACAACAAAAGAAGCTTAACTTTTTTTTCCTTTGATGATTACAAAAATAAAAGTACCTTGGAGCCAAAAACCATGAGACCGAAAGGTACACTAAACAATATACAAAAGTTGAAAACAGAAGTGATGCCACTCAAGAATACATGGTTATCTGACAAAGAAATGACACGATTAAGAGCTGCGAGTCTGGGTAAGCGAACACACCACGGGCTAGAGAACCTTGGGCAAGTGGAATCGAAGGGGTGGGACTTGGCAAAGTCCGTTCTATCTCTTACAGGCTTAAAAAAAAAAAAGGCGGAAGAACAAAACTGAGGGTGGTTCTGGAAAAAAGACAGGAAAGTGCTTGTGATGTTCCAGAGCAGGAAGGAAAACCCCCAGAAAACCGTGGAGGGATTTAAGCCAAAGAATTCCCATCTTCATTTACAGAACTGTAAACAAGGTAAAGAATCTGTACTTTCCTTCTGGACTCCAGCAGGGAAGGAGGCTTTACCTGACGCTTGTGATGACAACGTAATTCCCTCAGCTGGCACTTCAGAACTTGAGATTAAAATTTCACTTACTAACCAATAATACCCTCCCCATTTCCTTCTGCATCTTACTCTATTCTCTACAGGAAAAGCTACAGATGAGCAGACAACTGCCAAGTTGGCTGCAACACAAAATTACGAGCAACATCTCCTTTCGGATTTTTTAAACGGACGCAGTCAGCGACCAGAGACAGAACCAAGCTTCCACTATGGGGGCAGATCTCATCTTTTACCCAAGAACCCTCGTGGCCAAGCTGTACAAGGCCGAGTCTGGCCAGCAAGTCCAGCTAGGTCCAGCGAGGGGGTGAGGGAAAGTTCGTGGTCGAGGGACAGACTTGGGGTTCGGCTCCCAGGGCGCAGTGCTGCGCGGCCTCGCGCTGCCCCCACCCCGACACCGCTGGGACGCGGAGAAACCAGCCGGGCGGCCGCTCCAGGCAGGGCCCACCCCCAGAGCCGCAACGCCAAGGCGAGCGAAGTCTTCAGCGACCCTCTCCTCCTCCCGACCCCAGCCTCGGCCGCAGCCACCTGAAGCGCGCCAGAGCGCCCGTGTCTCTCAGATCTCTCACCCATGGTGAACCGCCTGTCCGCCCTCGTCGATCGTCAGAGACAGGCCCCGGCCTCGGCAGCGACTCCTAATCGAGTCCCGGTGCCGCCACCTCCGCTCGCCTCGGCCTCCGGCTCGGGCTCGGAGGCGGTTTCCTAGGAAGCCTGGTCCGCCAGTAACTTCCACGTCTGCCACCCGGCGTGGGCGGGAGCGAGCGGCCACCGCGCCTGCGCGCCGGGGCTGCGGCGGCCTGTGCGTCTGCGTCGTTGCTTTCGACGCAAGTTCGCTGCAAGCTGGGTGGTAGGTACTGTGAAAGCCAGAAGAAGAAGAAAAACAAAGTCAAGAATCTCCAGTGTCTCTTACTTCTACTTTCTTGGACGGGAAGGGCTTCCGAAATTTCATTTTAAATTGTAACACCAAAAAGTGGCGAATCCGCTAACCAGGAATGCAAGTCAGGCTTCGATGAGCTGCCAGACTGGACGCGGGTGCAGTCTGCGGCTTTGGAGGAGTTGCTAGTACTGAAGCGCCCTGTGTGGGGGGTGACTCAAGTTGGCCTGGGTGCTTTCTCCGACAAGGCAATAGCACTACGTAATAATAATAGGAAGACCCCCTCCGCCACCAATGTGCAGCAGCATTACACTTAAGGCCGCTAACTGGATATTTTGGCGTCGCTGTGGTCTGCAGGGTCAGCGCTAGAGGCCCTGCCCCCTTTATTCTACCTGACCGTGCACCTGACCACCTGTCCGCGATTTGTGGTGTGGAATGGCTGGTCCAGACCATGGGAATTAGGGGCGGAGACCCGCTTCCTCGAGGGGCGTGGGCTGGGAGTAAAGTAGGTCTTGGCAGTGAGGTGTGGGAGAAGAAGGCAGCAATGCTTGGAGAGTGGGGGAGACGGGATTCTCCATTGATTTTTTTTTTTTTAAAGATTGAACATGCCTCTTGAAAATTCGTAAAGACAAAAAAAAAAAAAAACCTAAACTGCCTAGCTGCTCATCCTGCTGTTCTCCCTAGAAGTAACTATTGTTTAACACTTTCTTGGGTCTTTTTCCTAATATAATCTTTACGTATTATGTATTTATTTAAAATAGAGATTTTCGTCCAATCCACAGAACTTTATGGGCTGCCTGTGTTGATTTTGACTTCAATTTTCAGACTGCTCCAGCTGCCTAAACATGGAACTAGATTTGCTGATGGCTCTTGGCTCCCCTTCTGCTCCCAAATCATAAGTTAACAAGAATTTTTCTTGAAAGGAAAAATTGGGGGCTTTTGTTTGTTTCTTTTTGCTTGTTTTTGTTTTGTTGTTTGAGAAGGGGAGGGTTGGAGCGACTCTTCACCGAAACACCTGGACCTTTAAGGCTGGGCTTTGCCAGGTTGCCTTGTCCAGCTGCTGAACCTCAGCCTGCTGTGGTTCCACTGACCTTTCTCACCTGTTCTTCATCCGCCCCCAGACCCTCCTTTGGCCAAGATCAGCTGCTACCACTTGGCACTTCTTGACCGCTGCTGCTTCAAATTTATATCCGTCTTAGATTTATGTTTCCAGTGCGATGCACATAGTTCCCTGAAAACAGATTCTCCTTAAAGGAGAACTAAAAGGAAAGAGACTGCAAACTTTATATTCACACTGCATATTCTGAACCAAATAAACAAATGAGATATATGTAAGGATGTTGTGCAAACTGAAGTGCTATATACAGATTAAGAAGTGTTGTTAATACACCCTTCCTGGTGTGGCTCAGTGGGTTGTGGTGGAGGCCCTGGTTGGAGATGCTCCAGAGGCAGCCACACAGTGATGTTCTCTCCCTTTCTCCCTCCCTTTCCCTCTGTCTAAAAATGAATGACTAAAATCTTTTTTTAAATTGTTGTTAATACTACTAGATAGCATTTTGACCTTTCATAATGTACATTAAGCTCCTAAATTACAAGTCACTATGGAAGCAATAGTGTGATTTAAAAAATCAGACCCTTAAAGCCAAGGGTGTCAAACTCATTCTCACCAGGGGCCACATCAGCCTCACAGTGGTCTTCAAAGGGCCGAATGTAATTTCAGCTCCTTAACAGTTAAGAAGTAGTTACATTTATGCAGTCCTAAAATTATTTCAGCCCTTTGAAGGCAAACTGTGAGACTGATGTGGCCCCTGGTGAAAATGAGTTTGACACCCCTGCTTTAGACAATTGATCAAGAATTTTATTTTTCAAAATGTATCCATTTAATTCTTTACTTCGTGAAGGTCTGGTCTAATTTCCTAGATGCATCAAAAACAGAACAAAAACCTCTTCACCATTCACTGAAAGCTTTGATCTAAAAATAAATCCCAACATACTAAGATTTAAGGTGTTACCTTCAAATTTTTCTAAAGTAGGTTTTGGACAAATAACTTCTGACTATTTACTATGTTACACCTATGAAATAGTCTAAAACAGTCTCTATTCTCAGAATCTCTAGCTCTTAGAGGCACTAATTAACCCAAGCATATTTAAGACACAAAATTAAAATGGCTTCAAGGGGGTGAAAGAAGGAAGTCTAAGGGGGTTAAACAGTAATGGAAAATACATTTTTAAAAGTTTCATATAAAAAAAGACACAAAATAACTTCAAAAAGTGAGACACCTATAAATAATAAAGCCATAAAATGTCTAGAGAAATATAATCTTTGTTGGTGATTACATCCCACCTCCACCATCTTCTCCCTGCCTTTAATTCCTAAGACTACAGTAGTTACTCTCACAGGAACACAGTTTTCAATGTATAAATGCAATGTTAAGGTGGTGAAAAATAAGGTAAGAAAACAACCATTTCATGTATCTTCTCTGAATATCTAAAGACAGCCATTACAATTTAGGAAAGGTATACACCTTTAGGAAACACCAATTTTCAAAATGTAGTCATTTCTATTAATATTGACCTTGTTTGACGGCTTCTGCTTCCTAAAATATACTTGAGGAAGGAGAATTATAGTAGCATTGTACAATTAAAGCTAAATATTTAGACTGTAAGCCTATGGAATTTTATTATTCAGACAAGCATGTAGAATTGACCTCACCTCTTTCCATTCTTTGCTCAGATATCACCCTATTTAAAATTGCAAACTACCGCAACAGCCCCCTTATCCTGATTTTTAAATAAAACTTCCCACTAATATTATGATTTACTCATTTATTGTGATTAATATTTATTGTCTACATCCTCTCACTAGAATTTTTTCATTTTGAATGCAAATATTTATTTTGTTCACTATTCTGTTCTTGTACTCGGGCACTGAACATTTGTTGAGATAATTTTTTGAGTTATAAAATAAGTTTCTAGGCCCAATGCCACGAACATTAGATAATTTAAACACATATCATGTAATATCATTAAACTTATTTCCTGAAATAGGCATATCTGAACCACTTGTCCTAACTTGTTAGGAGAGGCCAAACTACCGTCCTCAAGAAAGTTGTCATATTACAAGAGAAGCCTCCAGGTGGTGGTATTGCTCCACATAAAGTCTCAGTAGAAAGCAGTCCATTAGTCCAATCTATTAAAAGTTGAGTGGACAGTATAATCTTTTTCAAATCCTGTGGTTCAGTAATAATTTCCTGGATCTTAAAATGTGAATGTTTGAATGCAGTCCAAGCAAGTAAAACAATTGCAAAGCACCTAAGACTATAAAGTCACAAAAAGATCAAGTTCAGAATTTTAAAGCTAGAAGGAGCCTCCATTCCAACTACTTCAACTACAGCTAAACTAGAAACAAAGTAAGTGGCAGAGCTACAACAGTAACTGTGATCATTTGGTTTCCAGGTCTGGGGCAACTGGATTATAATGCCTTTTGTAATGGAGCCATTTACCAAATGACTTACGCATTTGGTAAATTGGTTTTCAAACATATGTCCATGCCTCAAGAATTAGCTGCAGGTTCCAAAGTTACAAATGTAACATTTCTATTGTGGTCAATTGCCTTGTGGAACTCACATTTTTTTGCTCAGATTTTATTCTATGAAGCAGAAACCTATGGATTATAAGTATAAATATGTAAGCGTAACCAATATAAGCTTCAGAGGACTTACCTTACCATATATTTATAATTGCATTTAAACTAAGGAGCATAAAACAAAAATGAACAGCTTACCTTTTAAAAAATTTTTCATTATGAAAATATTCAAAATATACTGAGTATAATGCACAATTTCAAAATATTGAGAGATGAGTTTCAGTGAGCCTCCATGTGCCTAACACCTGTCCAAACAGTCATCAGGTTATGGTCATAGTTCATAGCCAGTGTTGTTTCATAATTATCCCAGCCATTTGCATCCATTTTCCTCACACTCTCACATTGAATTCTGTGGAATCAGACACCCACACTTGGACTAATTAACCATAACTAGGACAACAGTAACCCCTGGAGGGTCAAATTTGGTTTCACATACACGATATGCATAGCTAAGGGTGAAGAAAGGGGAAGTTGGTAGAAAGTGGGCTAAGGACACAATAGGTATTCACTATAAATATTTTCTAATACCATTATTTGTCCCCTTGGAGTGCATGTGACTGGCATAAAGTACAGCATTAATGGCTCCTCCTGAACAATGGTTTGCTGTTACAATCTTCATTGTTCCTGAACGCAGGACTGTATTTCAGATCCTCATTCAATAGTGAGGACTTAAGCTCCTCATTTTCTTTCTTTTCAGATGGGAAAGACTTGTTTGTCTCTGTCAGAGTTACTATACCCAAAGTGAGAGCTTTTCTCTCCTTGCTTTATTTCCTTCTCAATCTCACTATAGATGGGAGCTGGTATTTCCATTAGGTACTGCCGTGTAACAAACTACTTCAAATCGAGGGACTTGAGAGAACAATGTCCCAAGAGACCACATCCCAATGTGCTTTTTAATAACCCTTTGTTTGCATTGTATACTGGTGTCCCCGTGACCAAAACAAGTTACATGGCTAAGTCCTCCTGCTTTCTGCCCCTAAAATTTTGGGGACTAATAGGTCTCTTTGTTTGTAATCATCTCTGTCTCTTTCAGTCTAAAATGGAAGTGCTTTCATCAGTTTAACTCTCTTAAAAACTGTAGATTTCCTAAGAATCCTATTGAGGTTTATTCTATGTTTCAAAGGCTACAATTACAATTCTTTTAGAAACAGATACCACCTCTGGTACTGATTTCTATGGCAGTTACTTATTGCCATGTAACAAACTGCTTCAAAATGTAGGTACTTAACCAACAATAATTATTACATATCGAAATCATATGGATTGGCCAAGCAATTCTTTTTCTGGTCTTGCTTGGGATTACTCATGAAGCTGTATTCAGTCGGCACGTTGGCTAAATTGGTTGGCCTCTCTCTCCATGTGGTCATTCACCTAAGGAAGCTAGACTAATCTGGCATGGCTATGGCAGTGCCTTACTCCTGGGTATAGACCTAATAGAAATGCATGCACAGACACATCAAGAGGCATGTACAAGAATATTTATATAGTATTACTCATAAAAATCAAAAACTGTAAATGACCCAGATTTTGCAAGGTGTTCACATAAGGGAAATCTATATAACAATGCAAATGTAAAACTAGAGTTGTACACAACAACCGGGAGAAATCATCCCACAAACACGTTGTTGAGCAAAAGAAGCCAGACACCCAAGAGTGTGTGCTATGTATGATCCCATGTGTATCAGTTCACAAGCAGACAAAACTGAACTATGGTGTTAATTTTTAGAAAGGAGAAATGATTTACCTTTAGAAAGGGGTAATGATTAGGAGGAAGCATGAGGAATGCTTCTGAGATGTTCTAATATTTTATTTCTTGACTTGATTTTTTGCTTCTTTGATAATTAAGCTGCACATTTATATTTTGTGGGCTTTTCCATGTGTTATGTTTCAAAAACATTTAAAGAAACCACATTATAATGTCATTTTTATCCATCTAATTGGTAAAATTTTTAAGAAGTAGAATGTGGGAAATTTGTCACTCTCACCAACTGTGCAATCTTTTGACAGACCATCAGGCAGTTTCCACATACCAAATTCTAAATGCTAAATGCACAGACAGGGGACAAAAATTCCACTTCTAGGAATTGATATAGACATGCTTGCACATTTACACAGCCACACTTGTATTGTATCATGCTTGTATATGCACGGAAATTTTGAAAGTTTACACAAGAAGATCTTAAGAGTGGTTGCTCTACAGAGGAGTCTGCAGATCTGAATTGCAAGAGACTTATTTTTTATTGTGCACCTTTTGTACTGTTTGAATGTTACACCATGGGCATGGATTACTTCCAATAAGAGTAAACTAGTTAGCTTTTTTTAGAGGTTACTTGCCCAAGATCACTTGGTTTAAAAGTGGTCGAGTCTGGATTTGAGCTGTATTCTATCAACTCCAAAGCCCATACCACCAACTATAGCTCTAAATTTTCTTCTGCAGTCTCTGTTGTGTACCCCATAAAGTTGTACTTGCCTAGATCACAAGTATCTCTTTGGAAACCAGTGGAAGCTGTTATGTGAGCTGAGTCAACATGGTGGATAGAAGAGATCCACTACTAAGCAATGGCATCAGTGCCCGGGAATCACTCCGGACACTCCATCCACCTGTTCTACCACAGCAAGATTTATTCAGTTCCTACTAGATGATAGGTCAATCCCATAGGTATACGTGCCAGAGAGAGTAGCCTACAGAAGCTAGAAGTTTGAATAGTCACTATTGAGGTGGGAGGGGAGGCAGTGGGGGAGTAGAGAGCAAGAACATAGTCGGTACAAGTAGCAGTTCCTAAGTCTGAATGTTAAAATTAAATTACCCAATTAACTTTGGAGGGATTTAAGCCACCCAGGTATGCATTAACTATAATAAACATTTACACAGTTGGTTGAATTTTATAGGATACAGGGTAGCTGTGGTTTCTGAAGTTAGTCAATTCATTTTAAAAGTCAACACTCACAGACAAAATGTACTAGAGTAGAATTTTAAAAATGGAGTTAAAAAACAGCTGGTTATTGGCGATTTTTGCTGTTACTGTAGCACTAACAGGAAAAGGAAATGAGGTGACATTAGTGAACATATGGCTGTGACTGAGGTCACTAAACCAGCTTTTGTTGCTAGCAGCTGAGAAAGCAAAGGCTTTGGACCTTTATTTAAAAACAAAATGTGACTAGCCACCAACAGGTCACTTGGAGCTGCAAAATGAATCCTACTGATATCCCAGTGATTAAAATGGGTTGCTGGGAAGTCAAAACATCCAATCCATGATTTCAGCCTTGCTTTTTCTTAAGCTCCAGTTCTGAATCTCCAGCACCTTCCTAGAGAGTCCTGTATGGATATTCACTGAAGATCTACTAGTCTGAAACCAAACATCTCTCTCCCCTAAACTAAAAAGTAAAGCAAACAAAACCCCAATAATTGGGTTTGCTCTCCCAGCTTCCCCATTCCTCTGCTCAGTGGTTCGAATTCTACCTTGCCTTATTGTAACCTCTGGGTTAATGCAGACTTGCTTCTTTTTCTGGCCCGCCATCAACCGCACAGTGATCAGAGCCCATTCATTCTTCCCTCGCCTCTTACTCTGGGACAGTAGCCTCTGAACGGATCCATCTCTCTGTTTCTCTTCACTCCCAAATACCCCCGAACACCCTCATTGTGCATGTAGCAGGTACTCAATAAATGTTCAATGAATAAATCAGGTTAATATCTCTATTATAAACCTTTAAAACTCACTACAAAGATATTTATAATTGTTGGTTCCTTACCTTCCCAGAAGACTGAGATCCTTAAGGGCAGGGCCCATCTTATTCTTCTCTTTATCCCCAGTGCTACCACACTGAAGGTCAGTAAATGTTTGTTGAGTTCATGAATGATGGATGAGGCCTGAGCTTTTAACTTGGCATTCACATACCTCACCATCAGATCCAACTTGCTAACTCTCTCCTGTTCAGGCAAACATTGAGAAATTGAGGGGAAAACTCACTGTTTCCAGGTTTCTCTCTAAAGTGAAATTTGCATTATCATCAAGGAAGCCATCCGGCCACTCAGTGGTTCAGATTCCTCTGAAAAATGAACAATTGGCTTAGATTAAAGCCCCTTGACTTCAATGTATGAGGTCTGTTCAGAAAAAGTCCAGCCATTGTTAATATAACAAGAACAGCTTGCGTGACATTGATGCAACCTGGCAGCCAAGGAGAATGGACTAGAATGTGCATATGAGAACAATGATGGCTTCACTGTACTAGTCAGGGGGCAGGGAGATGCCACTGAGTGAACATGTGTACTGTGTGGCCATCACATTCAAACTGACTGAGTGTGTAGAACAACGAATCTGCATCAAAATTTGTATTAAGCTTGAACATCCCTCCATGAAAACTATTTGGATGACTCAGAAGGCTACAGCTACGGGCAACTGGTGATTGGTGGCTTTATTACGAACACACCTGCTCATGCATCACATCTTGTGCAGACTTTTTTGGCAAAATATCAAATGACCCAGGTGACTCAGCCCCCCTACAGCCCATATTTGGTGCCTTGCAACTTCTGGCTTTTCCCAAAACTAAAATCACCTTTAAAGGGGAAGAGATTTCAGACTGTCAATGAGATTCAGGAAAATATGACAGGACAGCTGATGGTAATTGGGAGAACTGTGTGAGGTCCCAAGGTGCCTACTTTGGAGGGGACTGAGGCATCATTGTCCTAAATACAATGTTTCTTGTATCTTCTTCAATAAATGTCTATTTTTCATATTACATGGCTGGATACCTTCTGGACAGACCTCATATATATAAAGCACCAAAAGACCTCGAACATGCAGAATCAGATTTTGATTCTGCGTTTCTACTAACTCCTATGGGATGCTAATTTACTGGTCCAAAGACCACTCTTTGAATAATTATAACATTTTATGTTCTACAACCTATTTATTATCTCCTGAGTATGACTTCTGCATGACTGACATGCTAATGTTTTGTATATTGCTTTTCCTCCCTGCGGTGCTGTCTCCATTTATTTCCCTCTACAAATCCAGTCCACATTTCCAGGCACTTTCTCTTGGGCAAAGTCTTCCCTGGGTACTCCAGTGCTCTACTCCTTGATTCTTTAAATTCTTTTAAAGTATATATTGTTGTTGCTTGGAGTTTGACCCATCATCTACAAGCAGTTATCATTGTGTATGCAGGTACCCAGTTAGAAACTGGGTACTTTCCTATGAGGCTCAGCATAATGTCTCCCATATAATAAGTACTCAACAAATTGTTCTTGAATACATGAATGAATGAATGAATGGATGGCTCATTTCGGCATTTCTACTCCATAAAGAAATCAAATGTTTTACTGTTGATTTTTATCATATTCCAGAACTTGGAGGAAAGAGATAAAATGGAATTTCCCCAGTCTACTCAAATGAGGCAGTCCAATTTAAACAATTTGGTCTATTCTAAAATGAATGATATTAAAATATCTAAAATGAGTTTACATTAAAATTCAAATTTCTCTTTTCAGTTTCTGAAATAACAAAATTTTCTACTGCTGTTTCTGTCCCACTTTCCAAAACCAAATATACATATTTTATTATGAAAGAGAACATGACATTATATCCAATGAAAAATTAGTTCTATAGAATATGACTTAGTGTTATGGCATAATTTCAATAGCCTGGTTAAACAACTTGCTTTATACCAAATACCATGTTGCATACCAAATAATGAAGTGAACTCCCTGCCTGGTGAAAAACAAAGTCTTTATTATTGATATAGAGAAGTCGTTTTAAATTTTAAAGTTAAAATAAGGAAGTTCTTTGAATATTTGAATATTGCTTAACTCACTATTGTGGGAAAAAAGTTAGAAGCATTTCGGAACATACCACCCCATTTTGCATTAAACAATTTTTTACCAATTTGCAATATTTGTTTTATAAAGTAAGTTTTAACATAAATATCAATTCATCATTTTTGACAAGAGAAAAAGCTTATTGTATATTATTAAATTCTTGATAGATATTTTGGTTTTAAGTTACTGAACTGTAAAATCTCTTGGCAAACTGTGAAGCACCAGCTCCACAAATATAAGTATTTTAACCATCATTATCCGTAAGGTGTTCCATTTCTGCACAATGCTGAAAGATATAAGTTAAATGAGTCCATCAGGTAAAAGTGCTCTATCATTTAAACAGGAGATATAAAAGCACAATGAATCTTATTCTTAGTAGAGTTTAGTAATTTAAATCAGTTTGTTTTATTTAAATTCCAAAAGATTTCTATCCTTAATTTCGTTTTCCCGCCTCTGATGAAAATGTCTCTTCATAACCTAAATAATAAAGTGGAAATTCTCAGAAAACAGATGTTAAGACTGATTTTTAACTAATCTTTATTTTATTTAGTTCTCTAGCTTCTGATAAAATAGTTGTGGGAGAAGTTTAATAGTTCAGGTTTTATAAAGCTCTCTGTTACCTGCTAATCTGAGTTCATCAGAAGGGAGCCATTTAGGATATAGAATTGGCAGAGACCAGCAGGGCTAAGCATGCATGACAATTTTATAGACTTGTTAGATCCAGAAGAAACTTGGAGATCATCTGGGCTAGTCTCCTTGTTTTACTAGTGGGAACCCTGTGGCCATCATGTCACCAGGCTCATTAGCTAGTCAAGCCTCAACTCTTCTCTTCCCCTTCAGTCCACGGGTCTTTCCACCTTGGTAAGTGACATATGGGGAAACTGAGAACAGTAAGAGAATCCAGAAAGACAAGTAGACGAAGGAGGTAACAGAGTCCCTTCTAGGCTGGATGGTAAGCCCTGCCCTTTTATCCACACCCCATTCAACTCTCCATGGCCTGCCACCCTTGGGAGAGTTAAACTTCATACTAGGAATTACTAGATCGGTAATTATACAAATGAAACTTCTCTAAATGTGTTTTATTATCTGTCACTGGATGGCCACATTTTTCAAAAAGAGAAACGAATGCTGACTTTATTCTATGAATCTCCTCTATTTATGCTCTTCATTTTTACCACATACACTTTCTAATAGTAACACTTGCCAAGTGCTTACTTTGGGCCAGTGAGTGGGCTAGTGCCTTCAGCTGCTTTACTTCCTTCAATTTTCCTAAACAACCCTAAAGAGTAGGTACCATTCTTTTCCCACATGTTAAAGACAACAAAATTGAAGCTTAGGTAGTTTAAGTAATTTACCAAGGTGCATAACTAAGTGGCAGAGCTAAGATTAGATCCTAAGCTGTCTGACAGAAGAATCAGCCCTCTTAAGCACTATTGTTGTGTTCTGCTTCTGAGAAAGAAACTGGATTAACCATAAACTAATTCCTATTTAAAAAATGTGGGTGCAGCTCTAGCTGGTATGACTCAGTTGATTGAGTGCCAGCCTGCAAACCAAAGGGTTGCTGGTTCGATTCCCAGTCAGGGCACATGCCTGGGTTTCAGGCCAGGTCCCCAGTAGTGGGTGTGCAAGAGGCAACCATACATTGCTGTTTCTCTCCCTTTGTTTCTCTCTCCCTTCCTCTCTGTCTAAAAATAAAATAATTAAAAAAAAAGTATAGATGCATATGAAAATTGAAAATATCTACATCATATTCTAAATGGTGTATCCAAAATATAGTAATAATAAATAAACAATGTGTTCTTCTTTTCCCTTTATTTGGGATAGATAGTAATAGTCAATATGAGAAAGTTCAGACTAACTTACCAGTTATTTTCCATTGCAATTTTATGATTTGTAATGCATGCTTTTTAAAGACATATATGAGTATCTATTTTATATAAATATATCTCTAAAAAAGAAATTCAAACAATACAAAAGGGCTAAGAATGAAGTCTTTTACCCACTCTGACTTGCACACAGAGTCACCTTCCCAGAATTAATTACTATAAATGTTCTTGTGTAGTCATCTAAATGTATTATATATATATGCAAATTTCCTTTAATATAGATGATAACATTTATACTGTTCTGCATCTTTTTACACTTAACAGCAGAATATCTTGGCAAACATTCTATATCAATACATAGAGATTTACCTCATTCTTTTAACAGTGACACAATATTATATTGGGGAAGTTTGGGGGAAGAAAATAAAATGAAAAGGTGGGAATGTATTAACAGTAGGAAACAGTGTTTCTTAGGCTCTGTCTCCTCTGTGAGATTAGAAGACCCCTAGCCCCTGGGAGATCCCACAGATACAGCCTCTCAGGTTCCAAACGGACTTTCTTCCCCAGTGACTAAGTAATCCCCTTGAAGCTTCAGAGCTCTTCATGCAAACAGACCTCTGGTGGACCCTTTCCAGCTAAAGTTTAAATGTTCCCATTTCCACTTAATGAAACTATATTTATTGGCTCAAGATGTATCTTCCCAACCCCTACCTCTCATTCCCTAAACACACACCATGAAGCACTTCTGTAGGGTCTCTTTGCCTCAGGTGAGCCCTTCTCATGGACAAAAGGGATTTTTACATCAAAATTGACCTCTATTAATGGACATCGAATTAATGTTAGTGTTGCCATTTGCAGCTTAGGGAAGTGAGGGTAAGTACCATAGATGGAAGGAAGTGGGTCTGGGGGCTGATAGTAACTGTTATTAAAGTCTTCCTCCTGACTGCCTCCCCACAGTGGGGCACCCCTCCATCCACAGCCATTCCAAGCACAACCTCTAGTCAAACTCCTATTAGACTCGAAGCTCATCACAGGCTGCTGTACGTTGCTGGACACTGTACAAGTTTGATTACTTATTCTTCCATTCATTGAACAAATATTCATTGAGCCCTGGAGATAGGCCAGACACTGCTTGGCCCTGGCGCCTTGCCCCAAAGGAGGCAGAACATGTCCCACTCAACATGCAAATAAATAAATAAACAAGATATCTGTAGGATGCGATAAATTCTGTGGAGGAAAGGGGTAAGGAAATGCGATACCCAACTGGGGAGAAAGGGCTATATTAGATGGAAGGGTCAAGGAAGGCCTTGAAGAAAGTGACATTTTAGCTGATGCCTGAAGGGTGAAAGATGAGAAGGAGCCAGTCATGGGAAGACGGGGGAAGAGTGTCCAAGCAAAGTGGATGGCAGCTACTTGATCTTTCCAGTTCACTTTGGCATGGCACACCGTTGAACTCAAAATACACTTGTCATGCACATTGGTGGTTACAAAACAGTCATGAGGATGTGAAGTAAAGCACAGGGGATGTCGGCAATGATGCTACCATAACTGAGTGTGGTGCCGGGTGGGTACTGGAAATACCAGGGGGAACGCTTTGTAAAGGGTATGATTGGCTAACCATGATCCTATGTGCCTGAAACTAATACAAAATAATATCTAATGTAAAGGGTAACTGAAAAAAATTTTAATAAAAAAATCAATGAAAAAATATATATATACTTCTCAAATGAAGATGAATTCACATTGCTTTGTCAAGTACTAAAATATATTTCTTAAATATATTATCATTATTATATTTTTTTCCATTACCATTCAGTCCCCTTATACCCCTCTCCCTAAAACATATTTTAAGGCCAATTATTATCTGGTCAATTACTATTACAAAAAATACTTTCTATTTTTACATTATTTAATTATTTTTATAAATTTTCAAATATGTATTATAAGGGATGATCTCTCTTTGATATTGACTGAGACAGCATAATATAGTCAACAAATATTTATTGAGTCCATATGATGTGCCAGATCCTCTGCTAGACTCTGATAATAAGGTAGCAAAGCAAATAAAACATTTTATTTGAAATTAATATTAAATTGACATTGTGCTGGGGTCTTCAGCTCCCTCTCCCATCAAGGCAGCTCTTGTGTCTTTTATATGTTGACATTTCATGTGAGTCTATTATAGAAACTAGTTCCACTAGCAAAAAAAGAAAAAGATTTGAAAATCCTTGGATCCCCAAAGTTGCTTATGTAATACTAGCTATGTGTATTTTTATGGAGAAATTTTTCTTAGAATTCCTTACAAGCTATATATGGATATAATGTTTGAGACAACTCAAAAATAGTATGAAGGGGGAGGGGGCAGAAGGGGACTGTGTTAATGGGAAAAAATGACAAAATACATTGAAGATCTTAGTTTAAAAAAAGAATATGAAATAACATGAATTACTTTGATTGAATGAATGAAAAAAATTACTTTTTTAAATACAGTTTAGTATATATTTTTTAGATTTTATTTTTAGAGAGAGGGAAAGAGAGGGAGAAAGAAAGGGAGAGAAACATTGATATGGAGAGATACAACGATCAGTTGCCTCTCACATGTCCCCAACTGGGGACCCAGCCAGCAATCCAGGTATGTGCCCTGACTGGGAATTGAACCAGCAACTCTTCTGTTCATAGGCCAGCACGCAATCCACTGAGCCACACCAGGCAGGGCTGAAAAAAATTTACTTTTAACACAAATGTAATATTTCTTCTACCCACAAATATAGAATATTAACCTAAATTGCTTGCTCTCTTAAAAAAAAAACCCTCATATTTAATTATTTTGATATTTTCAATTCCCCTTGTACTATTAGAATTTTTAAAGAACAACCTATGTGAATTTTAATTGACTTCTTTTCTCCTTTTAAAATATCTGACAATCTTTTAAGCAATAGGGAAGGAAACACCAAACTGGCAAAATGTGGGATGTGAAAATGGTGCTATGGGCATGAGAAAAGTGCTGCTATTGTGTTAGCAAGTTTCGAGTCCTTTCCAAAAAGAAGAACTGACTTGTTAATATCAGTTTTGCTTAATCATGTAATTTTTTTAAAAGTTATTTTGCAGCTATGTATTGGTTTTTCCGCTGGCATCAACGTGGGAATCAAAGTCACATGAACTGAAGTTTGCGCTAACATTTCTCTGTCCTTTTCCTCTCTGACACCTACCTAGGGTATATGGATATTATGGAACTTGTAGCAAAGACCTCTTCTAGCCATTGCGAGGATGAGGGGAGCCATGTCCCTTTCTTCTCTTGCTTGAAGAACTTCAACTGTTTCTTTTTTTAGACATGTAAGACCACTATTCCATGTTCCAATGGTACTTGATATGAGGTAGTGAACTTACTTAGTAATATACATGCCAGGCACTCACTGCTGGCCCGTAGCAACATCGTGAAGTAAAGTTATTGTTCTTGATCCTTTGCTTTGGGTAATCTCTTCCACCTGGCAGCCAGGGCCCTCCTGGGGTGTGCTTACCTCTGTGCCCCGACCCAGTCTGCATTCTCTGGCCAGGTCCCTCAAGCTCCAGATCTTTCTGAGTTCTTTCCCTTGCTTATCCCTCAGCGACTTGCAGCTTCCATGAGATATTCACATTCAAGTATTAGAAACAAAGAATGGTGTTGTTCCCAAGTAAACACTTTTCATTGTTGTTCAAAGGTTTTCTGAAGAGTTCTGAGTCACATGGGATTTCGGTAGCTAGAGAAGGAGAGATCTCTCCCACTCTCAATTTTCTTCAGGTGCTTTTTCCAATTCTACCCCAGAGAGTGTTCTTTGCTAAATGCATGTAAGCCTTCTGCCTTTCTTACTCAATGAAACTTGCTGACTCACAGTTCACCAAGTTCCCCTAAAGATGATTAGTAAGCATTATTCCAATGTTTCAGCAAAAACGTTGAGGGAGGCTGCCAAACACCACTGGATTTAAATTAGCTGTATGAAGAGAAGTCACGTTGCCTTCTCTGTTAGCCAATGTTTCTGCTAAATTAGATATTTTTTAATTTAAAAAAAAAGTGTTCACACAAACAAGGAAAAAAGAGGAATTCACCGAGAAATGTAAATAGAATGTTAGAGCTAGCAGGGCCTTTTGGATCAGCTAGGCTGATATACTCATTTGACAAAGAAACTAAGGCTGAGAAACCAAGTTACCCGAGATCATCCATCTAGTAGAAAACCCCACTTCTCAGTTACAGCCTCTATGGCACCTTGGTCTTCTCCCTTCTTAGCATAACACCAGTTACACTTCTGCATCTGCTTGTGTCATTATTAGAGTAACGACTGTCTCCCCCCACTAGACTATTACCTTTATGATTGCGGGTACCCTGTCTGGTTTTGTTTGCCATTTGTCGGAAGAGTCAGGCACATAGTTAGTGCTCAGTAAAAATATTCATTGAATGAGTATCAGGTGAACCTAAAATCAGCTGTCAGTAAACAGAATCAACAGTATATTTAGTCTTTTGAATAACTGTCAAGTCATCCTTCACACATCATTATGTGGACATGCTGCTTAAACTGATCAAGTAAATGTTAGATTCTACTATAGTAAAATAGAAACTTTGAAATCTCAGTGGTTCCAGACTGAAAGGTTTACTTCTTATTCATTTAAATTCTATAGGTGGTAGACAGCCTGTCTCCACCTTGTAGCTGCTCCACCTGGAACAGGCAGCCTCCGAAGTCACTACGGTAGGGGGTCAAGGGGGAGAACAAGGCAGAGGCAGCACATTGGCTTTTCAGCGCCTCAACCTGGAAGTGGCACATGGCATGTCCACCTATAGTCCTTTGCCAGAATTAATCATGTGGCCCTGTCCCAATGGGGAAAAAGGCTGAGAAAGTTTTAGGGAGAACTAGCTGTCTCTGGTTGCCATTGAATGGGTTAATTGTGATAATAATAACCACTAATTTTTTTAAAGATTTTACTTATTTTTAGACGGAGGGGAAGGGAGGGAGAAAGAGAGAGGGAGAGAAATATCAACGAGTGGTTGCCTCTCATGCACCTCCTACTGGGGACCTGGCCCACAACCCAAGCTTGTGCCCTGATCTGGGAATCAAACCAGCAACCCTTTGGTTTGCAGGCTGGTGCTCAATCCACTGAGCCACAGGAGCCAGGGCTAAAAACCACTAATTTTTATTGAGCACTTACTTTGTACCAGGCCTAGAGCTAAGTGCTTTATTACATTCACTGCTTTACTTACTCCTCATTACAGGCAAATGAACCATGGAATTTTCATTACGATCAGTTTCCAATGAGAAAACTAAGGGATGAGTTAATTTGCTCAAGGTCACAATTGCTAAGTGGGATCAGAGATTTGAGCCAATGTGTGATTCACTAAGGTTTGTGTTCTTTTTTTTTCTTTTTATTTTTTTAAAGAGAGAGGAAGGGAGGGAGAAAGAGAGGAAGAGAAACATCAATGTGTGAGAGATACATCAATCGGTTGCCTCTCACCAGCGCCTCACCTGGGACCTGGTCTGCAACGCAGGCATGTGTCCTGACTGGGCAACAAACCGGCAACCTTTCGGTTCTCAGGCCAGCACTCAATCCATCGAGCTACACCGGCCAGGACAAAAGTCTGTGTTGTTAGCCAGTCTGACTTAATACCATCTATGTGATTCAACAGAATAAAGTTTTGAAGAATAACAGCTTGATTCTAATAATAATAAATGATAAGAAAAATTATAAAATCTATTTATGTGATTATAAATAAGCTCAGTTTATCTACTCACAAAACATGTCACTTCTGGTCACCAAATCTATGGAGATT
This sequence comes from Tonatia bakeri, assembly GCA_004024845.1. Taxonomy (NCBI): domain Eukaryota; kingdom Metazoa; phylum Chordata; class Mammalia; order Chiroptera; family Phyllostomidae; genus Tonatia; species Tonatia bakeri. The sequence continues at coordinate 138,048 of PVIA01003979.1, forward strand.
TCTCTCCATACCAAGCAATTTTCTGTCACACCAGCTCAGTGTCCTGCATTTAACTCAATTCCAACACTATCTACCTGGAGATAGCACCAAATCCCACAGATTAGGGAGGGGCTCGATCCCTCAAGACTGTTCCCTCTAAAACCATGAACCACCTCAGACACTAGTTGCAAGCTCCAGTTATCACCTGTGCTTCTGACCAAATTGCCTTAAACTGTTTCCAGTAACTGCCTTAAGTTGGAGGTGCAGTAGGTTCAATGAATTTTTGAGGGAAACACATTTACTGGTTTATTAAAGCATTTGACAATGGATACAGATCAACAGCTAGATAAAGAGAAACATAGGGTGAGGTTTGTGGGAAGGATGGTTTGAATGCAGGAGCTTCTGCCTCCATGGAGTTGGGGTACATCAATCATCCTCCCAGTGTGGATGTGTCCACCAGCCTGGGAGCTCACAGACCCCATACTTTTGGGATTTCATGGAGCCATAACCAAATACTAACTCTATTTCTAGCCCTTCTTCCCTTGAATCATGACTTGGCCTTTCTGGTGACCAGCCTCCGTTCAACACCATCTAGGAGCCCATTCAGGGTCACCTTGATACATACAACAAAAGGTGCTCCTAGTGCTCTTATTACTTAGGAATCTACAAGTATTTCAAGGAGCTCTGTGCCAGGAATGGGGAGCGGAAATCAATATGTATTTTCTGTTGTCTTTATTTTTAGGACAGCTACCCTGAGCTATTTAGACAAAAAGGGAACATGATTGTCTAAAACTTGCTTTCAAATGGTTCATAATAAATAATATGCACAAATAAAAAACAGAGTGTTGACTGTTAAAAGTTGTCTAGGTATTCTGTCACCAAAAAAGGGCTTATGTGAGAAAAAGAAAGGACTGTGATCTGGAACATGCAGATGTGATGAGCCTGTGCAAGTTTTGCCCAAACAAAGATGGAGGAAGTCTTTACAGAGGAGAGAAGAAAGTTAAGGGAAGGGGCTGTCACAACCACAGGGCTCTATGGTAAGCATAGAGTTCTTCCTATAGGGCTCTTGTGACGGCCAAGGGTCTGAAAGTCCTTCCCATAGTCCCTCCCAATTCCTATTTGTGTTAAAGTCTCTGTCATAAATTTTAATAAGAGAGAGATAAGGAAATGTAGCAAATTTAAAACAATGGTTGAATCTGTATTATTCTTGCAGTTCTTTAAAGTTTGAAATTATTGAAAAGTAGAAACATTTTGCCCTGACCAGTATGGCTCGGTTGGTTGAGTTTTGTCCCACAAGGTGGAATGTCACTGGTTTGATTCCTGGTCAGGGCACATGCCTGGGTTGTAAGCTCAGTCCCCAGTCGGGCTGTGTGCAAGAGGGAACCGATCCATGTGACACACACATTGATGTTTCTAACCCTCTTTTTCTCTCTCCCTTTCCCTCTCTCTACAAATAAATAAATAAACATCTTTAAAAGGCAGAAAGTTTTTAAAAATAAGCATTTATTGGTCACTTGGTTGGTGACAGAAACTTCTCGGGACAGAAGAAAATAAGTTTTTCACAAAGAGGTATACAGAATGCTACAAATACAATCCAGTGTTGCTGAGAGTGATCGGCAGAATCCAAGCTGGGACTGCCTTTGTTATACTAAAGGCTTTTGCTTCACTAGGCTTGGTTTTCAAAGGAGGGTGATGGTTTCTTTCTCCTTGGAGGTTTTGAAGGAGAGGGGAAAAAAATGAAGCTTCTGAGTAGGGTAGTTAGAAGATACCACAAGTTTTTAATGACCATTAGAACTATAGTAATATAAAAATTGAGAAGAAATGAAAACGTCCTCAGAAAGCAGAGACATTCTGGCGGCAGAAATTCAAGGCTCTGGTGGAGTCTTAAGGAATCAGAAAAAACGCCCCTGCCCTCAAGCCAATTTTCCTCAGAGCATTAGCATACTAAGTCCACCACTCAACAAAAACCACTGACGCAGGTGGCTTCCCATCCTTCCCTAAGGTGTGGGGGCATTTAAACTGCCTGATAAAATCCATTAAAAGAAGCAAACAAATTCAATGTTTCCAAAGCTCCTATTCACCAGGGTCACAAGTTTCTGAATCACTGAGAGTTCCATAGAAGACAGTAGATTGGAAGAGAGAAATTGTGTTTTAAAAAGACACAATAGGTTATAAGTCAAAATATTGCAAAAGCAGAGATTAGCTGTGAAAAAAACAAAATCACTTATATACCAGGGGAAATACTAACTGAAGCATAAGCATATTTTCTGCTCCCCATGGATTTGTTTTATCCAACCAGTCCTCATTTCTGAAGAAGGATGAAAAGCTGACTTTCCAATTTCTCCTCTTCTGTAGGCATGCTTCTGACTAATACAAAAAACACAGAATAAAATATTTAATATGGGCAAGTTGCTCAGAACAATGCCAGGCACGTAGTGTATTCTCAGTTATTGATAATTTATTTTTTTAAAGAAATAACAACATTAGCTAAGAAGAGTTGAAATTGACCCCCCCCCCCCATAAACCACAGTTGTCTGGGAACAAGTGAGGACCAGCGGCAAAGTGTCCTAGAGTGTCTAGGACTTCATCAAAAACAAGAGAGATGCCCTGGAGAAGCATAGACTCGGCAGTCTGGCAATGCTGGCTTCAATTAACCTAACGAGAGACATCTCGAACATTTGGTTTCTCAAGTTTGGCCCTTCCGATGTTTCTGGGGTCCCAGATCCTCAAACACCAAACAAAAAACTGGCTATTTTGATTTTTGCTCAGGGAAGAATCCTGGTGAAGAATGCAAACTCTAGAAGGACAAAATCTGGGTTTGGTCACACCATTTCCCGGATGCATGACCTTGACGATCTGGCCCTGTCTATATCCTTCATTGCACAATAGAGCTAATGATAGTATTAAACTGGGGTGGGGTTGTTGGGTGGAATAAATGAGCTAACAAATAGAAACTACTCTGTTTAGAATAGCAGCCATCTAGTACTTTGTAGGTATCGTAATCCCCCTTATCTGTGGTTCCCACTTTCCATAGTTTCAGTTACCCTCAGGCAACTGTGGACCAAAAATACTAAATGGAAAATCCCAGAAATAAACAATGCAGAAATTTTAAGTTGCATACCATTCTGAGTAGTGTGATGACATATCAAATTGTCTCAGCCCCTCCCCAAATGTGAACCAGCCCTTTTTCTCAATGTATATACGCACTGTATATGCTCCCTGCTGGCCAGTCACTTAAGTAACTGTCTAAAAATTACCAGATTGCCAGGAATGGTAACACAGTGCTTATGTTCAAGTAACCCTTATTTTACTTAATAATGGCCCCAGCCCTGGCTGGAGCTCAGGTGGTTGGAGCATTGTCTCATAACTAAAAGGTTGTGGGTTTGATTCCTGGCCAGGACACATACCTAGGTTGCGGGTTTAGTCCCCAGTTGGGGTGCGCACGATTCCAGTTTGGGGCTCAATTGATACTTCTCTCATACATTGATGTTTCTCTCCCTTTCTCTCTCTCTAAAAGCAATGGAAAAAAATGTCCTTGGATGACAATTAAAAAAGAATTGGCCCCACCATGTCTGATGTGGGTCAGTGGATTGAGCAATGGCCTGCAAACCAAAATGTGGCTGGTTGATTCCTGGTCAGGGCACATGCCTGGGCTACAGGCCAGGTTCCTGATTGTGGGTATTCGAGAAGCAACCGATCGATGTTTCTCTAAACACATTGATGCTTCTCTCCCTCTCTTTCTCCCTCCTTCCTCCACTCTCTAAAAATAAATATATGAAATCTTAACTAAAAAAAAAAGAAATTTAAAAATGGCCCCCAATAGTGATGCTGGCAATTGGGATACACCAAAGAGAAGCTATAAAGTGCTTCCTTTAAGTGAAAATGTGAGTTCAACACAATAAGATATTTTCAGACAGCGAGACCACATTCACATAACTTTTATTATGACATAGTATCATAATCATTCTATTTTATTGCTAGCTGTTGGTAACCTCTTACTGTGTTTAATTTATAAATTACCATGTGTTCAGAAACACAATATATACAGTCATGTATCTTGTATGACCTTTTGATCAATGGTAGACCACATACCATATATTGATACGATGGTAATCCCATAAGGTTATAATGGAGTCAAAAAATTCCTATTGCCTAGTGACACAGTAGACAAAATTGCTTGGAATGTGTTTCCCAGAACACATCCTCTGATTAACCAGAGCAGGACTGTGTAAGGTTCAGTGCTATCCAAGTCTTCAGGAATCCAAGGCTTCTGGAATCCACTGGGCGTTTTGGGACATATCCCCTGCAGCTAAGGAAGGGACTGCTGTAATCAGCAAATGCTAACTAGCAGTGTCGTTGCTATGTTACTTATGTGGCGACCAGCTCCTTCCAGTTTGCCCAAAACTTGTTTAACTTTTCAGTTTCAAAACTGAAAGTCCCATATCCAAGGAAACGCTTTGGTCAATGCAGGTATATCAAACTTCTAGTTTAGCCAATTCATTTTGGAAAGATTACTACCAAAATTATCTTCTATATTAGCAGGATCTGTTGATTTGAGATGATTCTCAACAGCATGTTTCAAAGCTTTCTTTCCAATCTCCTGGTGCTATGCCTCTTCTTGATGCATTCTAGCCCTTACCCCATATCTATGCACAACTAATCTCCCCAAACTCTTTTCTCAAGGCTATTTCTCATACACAACTCCTCAGACTGTTTCTTCATTCACCTCCCTGTTACACTATCAGAGCCCAAAGGGCAGAAGCCTTGCCCTGATTTTGCAGGTGCTCAATCAATGCTTGTGGTTTAAATGGAATTTTGCTTTCCCGGTTTTGAATAGGAGGGTCAGGATTAATTTGCCTCTGGATAGCATTTCCATAAAGATGAGGCTTTTCTCCCAAGTAGATAATGCTTTGTGACCTCAGGCAAGTTACTTAACCCCTCTGTGTCATATAATAATGTTAGTGGTGTCATTGTGTTGTTATTGATATTAGACTTAGGAAAAACTGAATTTGGAAAATGGTGGAGTTAGGATTTTGACCCAGGGAGTCTGTCTCCAGCCTTGAGAGTCTAAGCTCTTAATTGTTTTTCTTAATTTAAGAAATTAAGGAAAAGGAAGGACAAAGATATTGAGAGGAAATCCAGATAGAAATATAATGCGTAAATGCATTTGCCTCAAAGAATGAGTACAGATACACAAAATTAAGGTCAATAATTTGCCAATTTGATTTTAGTTCTAGATTTTACTGTACTCACTTTCTAAAAATCTTCACTTTTTTAAGTGTAAGAAAAATGGGGGAATGGTACAATTTCTTTAAGTTTTTTGTTGAAGGGAAGCAAAACTTCAATCCAGAGACCTCTATTGAGTAAGATTTGATTTCCTGCCAAAACCAAATTGGGAATTGCAAGGATAGGACAAAAGAAAGAAAACGTTCTTTGAGACTGTTCTTTCCATCCTAACTTTTCGATATCCTGGGAATATACTTATTTTCACACTGAGTCATGTGTGTCTTTAATACTTATTTTCCTTTATAGTTTTTATAATAAGCTTGAAAAACTTGTGTCTCCACGTGAACAAATATAGTTGAATCTTTTACTAAGAGTAACAAAGTATTCCCCAATAAAGTTTCTGAGAAACTGGAGAGAGAAAACGTTTCAACACATTGGTTCAAAACAAAACCAAACAGCAATGAAAAACCAAGTTTTTGTTGCACCCCCTCCACTCTTCCAGTATCAGCTTCTTTTTCACAAGTGTTCTTAGTTTAGCACAGAGGAGCCTTCCTATTTGTGTCATCTTGGTAAATTGTATTTTTCAAAGAATTTTCCCATTTCCTCTAAATGTTTTAATTATGGGCATAAAGCTGTTCATCACATTTCCTGATTATTATTGGCTTTCAAAATCATCTTTACTGAAGTTAATTTACACACAGTAAAATTCATCATTTTTAAGTGTGCGATGAGTTTTGACAAATGTTTGTAGATACATACTCGCCACCACAATCGTGATGTAGAACATTTCCATCACCCCAAAAAGTTTCCCTGCTGTTCCTTTGCAGCCAGTTTCTCTTCACCTGGTCCCTGCCCCTCCACAACTGTTGATCTGGTCTCTGACACTACAGTTTTGCCTGTTCTAGAATTGCATATAAATTGAATCACAGAATATGTTATTGTTAGTGTCTGGATTCTTTCATTTAGCATAAAGCTTTTCGGATTCCTCCAGGTGGAATGGGTGTGTGCCAATAGTTCGTTTCTTTTTCTCCTGACAAAAATTCCACTCAGCTATACCTTGCTAGAGAACAATTTGTTTGTTTTTTCACAAGTTGACAGAAATTTGAGCTATTTCCAGTTTGAGAGTATTGTGAATAAAGCTGCTGCGATCATTTTCATACAAGTCTTTGTGTGGACATGTTTTCACATCTCTTGGGCAAATATCTAGGACTGGAATGGCTGAGTCATATAGTAGCTGCATGTTTGACTCGATAAGAAAATTACAATGATCCAAATGGTTATACTATTTTACATTCCCACCAGCAAGGTAAGAGGGTTCCAGTGGCTTCATGTCTTTGCTAAGTTTTGGTGATTACCAATCGTTTTAATTATAGCCATTCTAGTTAGTGTGTGGAGGTAGCTCATCGTGATTTTTATCTTGCATTTCCCCAGTGACTAATGATGCTTAGCATCTTTTAATGTGTTTATCAATGAAGGGTTCAAATATTTGGTCCCCTTTTAAAACTCCTTTTACAGAACAAACTCATAGATACAAAGAACAAACTGATGATTGTCAGATAGAAAGGAGGCTGGGAGAAAGGATGAAACAGCTGAAAAGATTAAGAAATACAATTTGGAAGTTACAAAATAGTGGCAGGGATTAAAATACAGCATAGGGAATATAGTCAATGATATTGAAATAACTGTATGGTGCCAGGTGGGTACTCTCCTTATGGGGGATGAATCACTTCCTAAGTTATATAAATATCTAATCACTATGCTGTATACACCTGAAACTGATATAAAATTGAATGTCAACAGTAATTTAAAAATATTTTTAATTACAAATAATTAAATAATGAATAAAAACTTTGAACAATCAACATGAGTTTTAGTCGGTTGTACTGAGTTTCAGAGGGTTGTTTTTTTTTTTTTAACATTCTGGCTATGAGTCTTTTATCAGAAACAAGTATTGTATACATATTTTCTGAGTTTATGGCTTGACTTTTAACATTTTCATAGGTCTTTTGAAGAGCCAAGGTTTAATTTTCATGAAGTTTAACTTATCAATTCCTATTCTTTTAGCTATTGTGTCCTATTTTAGAAATCTTTGCTTAACATAGGGCATACAAATTTTCTCTTCTGCTTTAATATTAGTTTTATAGTTTTATCTTTTTATTTTAAATCTTTGGCTCATTTAGAATTAAATTTTATATACATAGTGAGGTGGCTCAGAGTATTTTTTTAACCTGTTTATCAAATTATTCTAGCTATATTTTACAAAAAAAAATCACCCTTACATATGTGTTCCATTCTGTCCCATTAATCTATATGCTTATCCTCATCCCAATGTCACACTACGATATTGTTTATTGTAGCTTTATGGTAAATGTTCAACATTGTTTTTTTTTTTTTTTTTACAAAAATTGGCTATTTGAGATTGTTTGGACTTTCATAAAATTTTATAATCAGCTTGTTGATTTTTCTAAGTCATGTACTGACATTTTGATTGGTGTTGTCTGGAATCTATAATTAAATTTGAGAGAATTTGACATCCTGACACAGCAAGTCTTCTAATCCATGAATTGTATAACTTTCTGTTCCTTTAGGCCCTTTTCAACTTCTCTCAACAATGTTTTTAGTGTCCAGGTTTTACACATATTTATCCCTAAGAATTTTATGTCTGTAAATGCTATTGTCTTTAAGTAATACTGTTTTTAAATTTCTTTTTTTAATTTTTATTTATTGATTTTAGATAGAGAGAGTAAAGGGAAGAGAGAGATATCAATTTGTTTTCCACTAATTTATGTATTCATTTGTTGCTTCCTCTATGTGCCCTGACTAGGGATCAAACCCACAACCTTGGCATATTGGGATGATGCTCTAACCTATTGTGCTACCCAGACAGGGCCTGTTTTTAAATTCCAATGTCCAGTTGTATGTTGCCAGTATACAGAAATACAATTTTAGGGAAATATTGACCTCATATTCTGCAAACTTGCTAAATTCAGTTATTAGTACTGGCAGCTTTTTGTGGATTTCTTAGAATTGTTTATATAGCTAATCATATCATCTTCAAATAAAGACAGTTTTACTTATTTCTTCCCAGTCTCTATGTTTTCTATTTCTTTTTTTTTAAAGATTTTATTTATTTATTTTTAGAGAGGGGAGGGAGGGAGAGAGAGAGAGAGAGAAACATCAATGTGCGGTTGCTGGGAGACATGGCCTGCAACCTAGGCATGTGCCCTGAGTGGGAATCGAACCTGCAATGCCTGGTTTGCAGCCTGCGCTCAATCCACTGAGCTACACCCGCCAGGGCTATTTCTTTTTCTTGCTTATTATACTGGTTGGGAGTGCCAATAAATATTAGATAGAGCACAGATGAGAAAACAAATCAATGGGCAAACCATTACCCAAATTTCCATATTACAATATTGACCAGGGATTTCCAAAGTTTAAGTTCTTGCCCTGCACTCACACTTTTAAAGTTTAAGTTTTCTAACTCATTTTTAGTTCTATGACTCTCAAACTTTTTCTGCTGGTTTTTAAAAAACTTTTGTCAATGGAACTTACCTTTTTAAAAGAGGTAAGCTCTTCTGGGATCTGAACAATAGCCTCGGGGTAAAAGGTAATTCTATTAAAAATGTAACTTTCAAAGGCCGCATGAAGTCAATTTTAAAATGCAGACTGAGGTTTGGATTTTCTTTTGTTTTGTGAAAATGTGAGAGGGTTTCTTTATTCTATTGAGACTATGTGTTAATAGAATATTCTTGCGATACCTGTTTTCACAGAACCTTTTATTCCTAACTGTGAAAAATCAAAGGAGGAAAGTGTATTTAAACATGTCATATAATAAAATGCTAGTCTAAAATTTTTTTTAAAGATTTAATATATTTTTTAAAGACTTTAATTATTTTTAGAGAGAGGAAGGGAGAGAGAAAGAGAGGGAGAGAAACATCAATGTGTGGTTGCCTCTCGCACGCCCCACACTGGGGACCTGGCCTGCAACCCAGGCATGTGCCCCGACTAGGAATCGAACCAGTGGCCCTTTGGTTTGCAGGCCAGCACTCAATGCACTGAACCACGCCAGCCAGGGCAAGATTTAATATTTTTTAAACCAAGTAATACATATGATTTAAAAATTCAAGGAGTAAAAAAGTATCCAATGAAAGTGAGTCTTACATTTCTGTACTCCGTTCCCAGTTTTCCCCAGAGACACTCATTTTTAGCAATTCCTTGTGTATCCTTCAAGGCTATTCCATGCATACGTAAGTACATATAATATTTAATATATTCCTTTAAATATAAATTTTATTATCCTATATACACTAGCATATTGCATTTATATTTCATAATATGACTTAGAGTTCCATATTGGTATAAAAATAATGCTTCATTGTAATGGCTACAGAACATCCCATTGAAGAACATGCAGCAGAGGCCGTATATTTGTTACTTAGTCTTTTACAAAAAAAAATTTCTGAGTTCTATGTTAAAAATTAAGAACAAAACTTATTAAAAGCCTCCAAGATACTATATTTCTAAATATAGAAATTAAAATCACACTTATAAATTACACCTGGGTCAAAGAAGAAATTTTAATGAAAAGTGGGTAAATAATTAGAACAGAATAATAGTGAAAGCATTCCATGTCAAAACTTGTGGGAAAGAGCAGAAGTGATGCTTTTAAGCCTTATGTGTTCATATTAGTTAAAAAACCCAAAACACAAGAAAACAAAAATTAACACAATATATCCCAAATAAGAGATTAGAGGAGGGTCCTAGATGCCTCTCTCACCTGGAGCAAGCCACACAGACTGTTTAATAGCCTCAGAAGAGATTGGGGGAAAATGGGCATCCTGAGCAGGCTCCCAAATTGGTGCCCATTCACAATGATATGCTTAAGATATCAACTCTACATTTAAAGAATTTAGAAATGAGTCATGACTACAAGAAAGGTAGAATGGTAGAATAAAGAACACTTTCATCATGGCCCCCAAGTAACCAATACAATAAGCTTATAATAACTGGGACCCTCCCTCTTAAGAAGCTCCTGGCTCCTTGATCTGGTAGTTTACTAATTGCTCCCTCTACTGGGATTGTTCTCTCACAGATGTTACATGTCGACAGTTCACTTTCCCACCTCCTTCAAGTCTTTACATAAATGCTACCATCTTAATATGCCATGGCCTGATGATCCTATTTAAAAGGGGAACCTCTCCAATCCCTGCTTCTTGTTACCATGCTCAGCTTTCTATATTTTTCCTAAGCTACTTATCTTCCACTATGCCATAATTCACTTATTCATCATGTCCATGCTTCGTCTACTTTGTTCACTGATGAATCCTTACCTCTAGATTGGCATCTATCTGGTGCCCAGTAGATGTTTGGTAAATGGAGAAAGGGAGGTGGCCTGGAGCTCTCATGGGTTCAACATGGAGTCTCTCAGAGGTCTTACTTCCCACCTCTGCCCTACAGCTTATTGAAGGATTTGTTATTGTTCTTGCCCTTGTTGTTCCAAGAACTTATAACCCTGTCTTCCAGAGGAATTTGAGTAAATATATTTCCCCTACCTCCATACACATCTGGTGATATTTTAGATTTGGGTGTTGTAGACTATAATTCCTAGATCCTGCCTGCCTGACCCACTCTCTGGCTCTGCCTCTCACTAGTAGGAAGGTCTCCTCAGAGGCACCTGGAGTATTCTAAACCCTGGACTCCCACACCCTGCATACATCCCCACAATAGTGAGGATTTTCCCCCGAAGCAGATTACCTCTCCTTCTGGATACTTGGATAACTCTAGAATGGGCTTCTTTCTTAGCTTCCTGGAGCAGGAGTCCTTCCTCCTGAATGACTGATTCTCTTTGGGAGTATTCCTGCTTGCCCATCTCTTTCAGGAGACTGAAGCTGGGTTTATTCTCTTTATTGTTTAATGCAATGGGAACAATATTATCTTTTCCTTTTCCAAGTTCCCGAAGGACTGTTACACTGGACTTAAGTTGATGCAGATCCTTTGAAACACACAAATATTCAGGCATATTAGCATCTGGTACCTCAAATCTGACAATTGTATCTTTAACTTCCTCTTCCATAGAACCCGTGGGAATTCACACCATGAATGTGAAAGAAAAATAAGTGAACTCTGGTTTCTCATCAGACAAAATAAGAGAGCATTGATGGCTTACCAAATATATTCAAAATGAGCTGGGTCTGCTTTTATGTTTTTTCAAGTGGCATGCCAAGAAACATGAATATAGAAAGTCCATATGTTATCTGAGGGCAAAATTATTCCCCTAAGAGTATAAAGCTTCAAACAAGAAATAATACTTGGAATTGATTGGAGGCTAAGATGAGGGGCACAGAACCAGCTTTCTAAACTTTTGTATTTTTATTACTGTCATACTTCTTCATTACTTTCATAAATTTACACAGATTACATTTAAATTATGCTACAGTTTTAATAGAATAAAAAATGTAATTTTACAACACTGGTGACTGTTTTCTCTGTTCAAGGCAAAATTGTTTCCTTAGGATTTCCTTTTTTTGAAACCTTACCTTCTTTGTTAGATGACCTTGTATATATTCTTGTTCTCTTTGGCTGTGGTTATTATTTTTAGTATGTTGATTGACGAACTCATAAGGATATGCATGTTTTCATTTTAATAAAGCAAATACCCATGAACCCATCTACTGGTTCAAAAATGAAACATTTAAAATAAATTATTTGCTGCTCTCAAGACCATCTCCTTGCTTCCCCATTCCCAGGAGTAGCCACTGCCCTAGACTTTCTGCTTATTATTCCTTTGGTTGACAACCACCCACCAACCAGAGAAAGATAGATGACAGATGGATAGATAGACAGTGCAAGGAAAGGAGGGAGGGGAGGGAGGGAGGGAGGGGAGGGAGGGAGGGAG